>CABFOV010002381.1:37939-55623 GCA_902141375.1 Timema poppense | reverse complement strand
ATTTTTCACAAAAGCAGTTTTTTACAAAACTATCGGAATGGATACCATTCCAAGTGGATACAATTCCAGTTTTTGTGGATATAATTCCAGTGGATACAATTCCGATTTTTCACAAAAGCAGTTTTTTACAAAACTATCGGAATGGATACCATTCCGAGTGGATACAATTCCAGTTTTAGTGGATATAATTCCAGTGGATACAACTCCAATTTTTAACAAAAGCAGTTTTTTACAAAACTATCGTAATGGATACCATTCCGAGTGGATACAATTCCAATTTTAGTGGATATAATTCCAGTGGATACAATTCCGATTTTTTACAAAACTATCGGAATGGTTACCATTCCGAATGGATACAATTCCGCTCCCCCGACCCGAGTAGTATTTGAGATCCGATCTTCTCGTCATTACCAGGTGAGTCTTATCACCATAGTGATTGATGACTTAGGCCATTCGTCCACTGAAGCGTGTATGTTTAACTTTTAAATATCCTCTTGGAAAGCGTGGGATGAATGCTCAAGCCTTTTCTAAAGCTTTGCATCATACTAACTGTTTGGGATAACCGCATACTTACATTGAAACCTTAGGGATGAGGAATGTAGAGGAAATACACTTGAAATTTCATTAATAGAGTAATGGAAACAATTTAGGTAAGAACGCTTTCAGTACATTTGGGTGGGATTCGAATCCGGACCTCCCTTTCACCATTATACTAGTTCATTATTCTAGTGGTGCATGTAAATGCGTGGTTATAACAATAATTCCATACATAGTTTAACAAAATTTGTTGGCATTTATTTTTTAATTTATCCTAATAGGCAGGTTGGCTTTCATTGCTACACGTCACCAGAGAGATCAATATTTGACACCACACTGCTGTGGGTTTGAATTAAATTACGAGTACGGCTCTGGGAATTTCCCCAGGGTACATCTGGAGAGGAAGTTACAAAGGTCACTGCGTTCAAAGGTGCACAACGTCACGTGATTGAGTCGCTCATGGCTTTATTTCTCTTTGTTGTTCTCTACAATAAGCAGAGCTCCCATACGCTTATGTGTTTCGGTGGTACCTGTCATAAAAACTTAATCTTTTATTTTTGGTAGTAATTTTTTTTTCCCTGTGGTACTTTTTTTTTTACTGTATCACGTTTAAATAAATGTCTGGGCTTACCTCATATAATATAATTGAAAAAGTTTGAAGAAGATACCCACACTTGTGTGAAGAAAGAAAGCTATTTATTTTATTTATTTAACCATCATTACGTAACGGTCCTGATACCTATTTATATTTACTATATTTTGTTTACTTCAATTTATTTGTCTAACTTTACAATATTAGAGTATGGAAAGTAACACTTAAACTAGTTGTCCTAAATTCCAACTTAATAATTTTCTATCCTACTAATTGGTCAACCCCGGGTATTTCATGGCCCCGGTGCTCTCCACCACGGGGTGTCACACCACCCTCTGGCTATAATAATCCCCAGATCAGCGGAAGCCCCAGTGGGGGCAAGCACCCCCCTATTCGCCACATGGGGAAGCGCCCTATCGGAGATTTCGTTCCACCTACTTTCTATTGAAGCCACCATATATATGGACCTAAATGGCCCGTTGACACGGTATTAGTTGACTAATGCAAGTACACTAATTTGGCTGCGCGCGCACAGCTTGCACCGTGTAAACAGACGAGCAAGCTACTAACAAGCAAGTCTACTTGCAACTGAAAAAGTTGGTCAACTTCCAACTTTACTAATGCAAGTAGACAAATCAAAATGGCGGCAACTAAAAATTGTGTGTGAGGGGACGACACTTATTTGTAGAATGTTATGAAAAGGATGAGTTTTTATGGAATTTTAAGCACCGGATTTATAAAGATAAGAATGCAAGGGGTATTGCACTAGAGAATATTTGTAAAGTGATATCAGGCGCACATATTCTCAAGAAGTGTCCAAAATAAAATGTTACGTAAATATTTTAATTGTGCTTTTTGAGAGAAGTTATTTAATATCGGTAAATAATTCATCAAATTATTATTTACTACCAATTAACATGGCATGTGTAATTTTTTTTTTAATATACGATAAAAAATAATAAAACATTGTAGTACCGTGATTAGTTCCGGCAACATAATATTCGTGTTATCGCCAAGTAAGGTATGAATGTCCGGTGATATTTACACTAAATCACTGGCAAGTTTTCCAATCTACGTATTTGACACTTTAACGAATGGTTAAAAGTTTTAATCAATAATGTTCAGCCCGTAGATACACTTCTAACTCTTTGTAGTAATGCTTTGGCAACTTGAGTAGATACGCAACATATTATTATTGTCTCATAGCAAACCAGATAGTTTATATCTAAACTAATCTAAAAATTAATTTAGGCCTATTATTATTTTTATTTTAGGCCTGCCTAGAATTTAAAAATATATTTTGTTATTAGTATACCAACATTTAAAACAGGGTTGAAAAATCCTGGGTTGGACCTATTTAAAAAAAATGCCCTACCGAGTTTGGTTGTATTGGGATTTATTGGCCTTATTTGATTTTAATTTTATTTAACATGTATTCTAATTAAGTTAACAAATCAAGTAAAATAATTTAATAATTATTTGGGAGCAACTAAAATATATTTTAATGTATTAAGGAACTAAGAAATAGGAGACACACTAATCACTAACTTTTTTATGTTGCCTATATAAAACATTTTTTTTAAATAGGTCAACTAATTATGATAAATTGCGTTTACTGAAAAACTGTAATTTATGTGGCCGCCCATACTTATTCTAAATTCACTATTACTAGTTCCTAACACATAAGCGTAATTAGTATATGCGTATAAATTACCCGAACGAGAAATGAGACGCAGTGATAAAAAATGGCTCCAATAGAGAGACCAGTTATTACTACTCTTCATTTTCAGCCATGTTTTTATAAGCGCTACTAATACAAGTGAAAAATACGTGTCAACACAACTAACATGTTAGTAAGCTAATACCACTAAACTTGCATTAGTCTACTAACACCGTGTCAACGGGCCTAACAGCAACAAATAATAATAACAAAAGTAATAATCAAAACTAACTTAACCTAAATACGAACCGGTTGACAGACCAGATGCCCGACAGCTAGAGCCCAGCAACACACTTGTTTCCAAGTGGACCGGACTCTTCAAGTGAGGGGTTGATTCTTCGGTCTAAGGTGTTAAATTTTGGCAAAGTGACCTGGTGGTCTAAGGGTAAGGTGTCAGACTTCTGTGCTGGGGGCCTGGGGTTCAATCCTTGGTCCCGGTACAGATTTATATGATTATCAAACCCTTCCTTCACCTCTGACAAGACGTGTATTTATCACAACTTGTAAATGTGTGGAATGTCAGGCCTCCACTGTGGTTCGGATCCCACGTTAAACTGTAGGTCCTCCAGTTCATCTCACAATCACACTACCATTACACATTAGCTTACGTGTGTAAAGCCCGAATGGTTATTAAGACGTGGTGCTAAAAATAATAATAATAATTTTTTGTGACTTTCTTCCTAGATGGTATTCCGACGCTTTCCAGTTCATCAGCAGTTTACACTACTGAATCCAGAAAGCGCCTTCCCTCATCCAGGCCTCGGTTAGCCAGGAGTTTTCCATCATGCTATCATGCTCTACTATTCCAGCCGACATCTAAATCTAGACGGAGATGGGAGGAAAACATCATTATATACCTGAAAGAAGTAGGGTGTGATGAGATGGACTGGATAGAACTAGCTCAAGATAGGAATAGGGTGCAATGATGTGGACTGGATAGAACTAGCTCAAGATAGGGATAGGGTGCAATGAGGTGGACTGGATGGAACTAGCTCAAGATAGGGATGGGGTGAAGCGTTATACCTCTCTGGTGAAGCCCCTCGTTGTTAAAGCCTCAGTATATTGTTGTTTTTGTGAAGCTGGTGAAGGTAGGGGACTCTCGGAGGTTGGAGTCTTGTAGTTCTCCGGCTTGTTAATGTTAGTAAGTGCTGGTTTCTTAATGTCTATATATGATAATTGGCTTTTTTATCAATTCAAAATTAGTTATATTTTTAAACTTAACCCGGCACGGTAGCTCAATGACTGTTTCTTTATACTCAAACAGGTTTTTATTTTTGAAAATAGAGAGATTCATTTAACCCGTACCGTTCCCCCTATAATGCTGTCGGATGATTGTGTAGAGAGGTCTTCTTTTTACGTATATCTTTAGAAGGAAGTTTTTACAGAATTATCCGTGTTTTGTTTTTAAGTTACACCATGGTCTATCCTTCGAGAAGCGAAAGGAGATGGACCGAAAAAAAAAGAGACAAAATTTGTCTTTCAGTAATGTTTCACAAATGTTTGAAAAAGGGGTCGAGTTAACTGCGAACGATGAAATTTAGTTGTCAACTATAAAAAATCACCCAACTTTGTTTCCTAACGCATATGGATGCGTTGAGTTTTATGTTTTGGAAATATTAATTAATTTTAAAATATATGAAGGATGGACATTTTTTATTAAAACGATTACCAAATGAAATTCTATTTCATTACAAGGGTGTAGTAAGAAGGATTGGATAGAACTAGCTCAAAATGGGGAGAGGATGTAATGAGGTGGACTGGATATAACCAGCTCAAAATATGGATAGGTGGCGTACTTTTGTAAGTGCGGCAATTCATTTTCTAGTTCTTAATGCCATAGAATAATTGAGTAAATACTATGAATGTATTTATGAATAATATAAATGTAAAACACATTTTCATTTTTATAAACATTTATTTAATTTAAAAACACGTTTAGAAACTATAGCTTAGCACTGTTAATGTGCAGAGCTGGTGTACTAATCTCAAGGGTCTTTTCCTCTCTCTTTCATCTGTTTACTTTAGTCTCATAAGATTGGGTAACATGTAGTTTCAAACGTCCTAATCTTGGGTTGCCATCTTCTTCGCTATTGTCTCGTGGGTGATTTATTGTGATCAATATTCAAGACGACACTGTGAAACCATTAGTTCAGTTTGTGCTTAATTGTATACAAAACCGTTTATCGGGAGTTGACGCCAGTCTGTGTTCAAATTTAATACTTGTTTACACGACTGTACCTCTTTAAATACACTTTTTAAGGCAAGAAATCAAGTAAGCCTAACTCACTCCAAATGAGAAGAACATAAATATTTGTATCAGATAAGTGTGGATAACCAGAACGGATAGTAATATGTGGCACAGAGAAAATTATTATAAATGTTTTAATTTTACATTCTACCAGGTGTGAAAGCAGGCTACTGACCCCTTTTTCTCAACTCTTTCCTTTTTGGTTGATAAGGACCCCTTTTCTTCAACTCGGTGTCCCTTTTTAATTGAACACACATGCCTTTGGCTCAATTCGGTTCCCCTTTTGGTTGATACGTATCCCTTTTTCACAAATCTGTACCCCTTTTTAATTGAAAACACACGCCTTTGGCTCAATTCTGTTCTCTTTTTGGTTGATACGTATCCCTTTTTCACAAATTTGTACCCCTTTTTAATTGAACAGGCACCCCTTTTAGATCAATTATGTTCCCCTTTCAGTCAATACGCACCACCATTTCATAATCTGTACTCCTTTTTAATTGAAACCCCTCCTTTTTGATCAATTCTGTTCCCCTTTCAGTCGATACATATCCCCTTTTCACAAATCTGTACCGCTTTTTAATTGAACAAGCACCCCTTTATGCTCAATTCTGTTACCCTTAAGTACGATACGTTACCTATTTTTTTTCTTGAGCTGATGACATTGCTGGTAATGCCCTGGTTGTGTGTCGCACTATTCCTCTGTCTTCCAATTCCTGAAAGTAGGTCCACTACTCCTGGCTCACAGACAAAAAAACAAAAAAACAGACTCTCAATAATATGAGGGTTTCGCTGCGCTCCTTTTGCTAGTTTGAGTCCTTCAACACTGGGCTTCGCTAGTGTCACTGCTGGGTGATGATAGTACTAACCGCAGTGATCCTAGTGTTAAAGTACTCAAGCTGTAAGGATTGATCCTACAGGTTACACACATGATAATTGAAAAGAACATAGTTTAAACAACATATAGATTTATTAATAGAAAAAACGATAGTTAAGAAAGCAATGGTTTACAATAATATAGTTGGAAATGCGTATGGATTTTGATCCAATCAGTTAGGCTTGAGAATTGAGACTGTGGCTACAAGGGCTGCGTAGTCGCCAGGCCACAGGCAGAAGTATTTCTATAAAGTAGAACAATTAAATAATTACTAATAGAAAAATATAGGACAAGATATACATGTAACTTTTTAATAAGTCTTGCTTGATAGGGCATTCAAAATATTATCCATTAAGCATTTAGAATACCCAGCTGTTGATAACAGCAGTCGATGGCTAAGAAAAAGGTGTCAACAAAAAGTACTATGGCTGGTCACATTCCTCTTTGATACTGCCAGGGCATTCAATAGTACATACAATTCTAATAGCAAGTGCATTAAGAACAACACAAACAATATAAATCGATCGAAAGGCAAAAGCGAAAGAGTATTATCTGCGCGGACCCCACTATGACTCTAGTGCAGTTCCCTGGGCTGCGTACCGAAACTAATACTGCACTTGAAGCGTGATTACTTGACCAACCCAAAACACTGATTTCTATCAACTGAATTGTAATAAGGTAAACAAAACAGACAACCTGGTCGAAACTAATACTGCACGTGAAGCGTGATTACTTGACCAACCCAAAACACTGATTTCTATCAACTGAATTGTAATAAGGTAAGCAAAAAAAACAACCTGGGGGTAGCCATCCATAAATTGAACTGATGCTCACGCCGTACAAGGCGTCATGACAAATTCTGTTTCAAACATATATAAAAGGAACTAGTGGAATTCTATAAGTCCCTAATTAAGACATTATAACTTTCTACGCCAGAGGCTCATAATGTAAAGACATAAAGGTATATATATATATCAACAGAGCCTACAGGACTGAATTACAATATTTGAAAAACAAGCAATATAGAAACTCGTCCCGCATTCTAAAGGACACAATATTTAATCAATAAAATAAAGCTTTGAGTTAGCAAGTCAACAAGACTTGAAGTTGACTAACGGTCAACTAGACCTACTATCAATTCGAAAGAAAATCGTCTCCGACATTATACAAAAAACTAAAAGGGTGCAAACAGGTATAACTCATCTTTTATAACAAAAATAATATTCTAAGTCATAAGGACTCATCGATTACTTTAGAATACTTAATACATCGAAGTCTGTGGTTTCATCTATACGGATGAATCCCACGGCCTAGACTTCATAGGCGGTGTTTGAAAATCGTCATCCTGTCTAAGGTGGCGGTGTATCCGACGCCTCAATCTTCATGGTCGACATGATGAAGCTGCAGTCCTTCCTTCAATGCAGGGATACAGTAAACTGGCTATATTGTGTGCTGGGACACGGGCCCTTATATAGTTCCTAATACTTAATACATCGAAGTCTGTGGTTCCATCCATAGCTGCGGTGAATCCCACGGCCTAGACTTCATAGGTGGTGTTGAAATGCGTCATCCTGTCTAAGGTGGACGTGTATCCGACGCCTCAATCTTCATGGTCGACGTGACTATGCTGGAGTCCTTCCTTCAATACAGGGATACAGTAAACTGGCTCTATTGTGTGCTGGGACACGGGCCCTTATATAGCTCCCAACCTGATACGAATGGAAGAAAGCAGAAAGGATGATAAACACAAGAACATAAAAAGGAGAACTACGGAGGAAGGCGGGCGGAAAGAGAGAATTAACAAGAAAAATTCACTTACGGCGAGAGGGAGGAACAAGCTTCCTTGGTTTACCACCAGGGACGTTGATGAGCAGCAGGTCTTTGCATCGATGCTCATACGCATTTCTTCTCTTCAACAGATCTAGTTATGATAGCACGTGTTGCGGCTATCATTGAATAGTTTAATGAGCTTCACATGTGGGAGAATCGAATCAGCAGACATCCTGAAGATGTGAGTACTCACCAAACATATTATATGGAAATATATCTGTTTTAATTATGTTATTCAGGATCCATTATTATTTTAATAAGAATTTGTGATATGGATGTAGTTTACTATATTTTCTTGTTAGTAGCATGGCAAGCGTATGTAAATATATTTGACATTATCCAATGGGAAAAGCAATGCGTTAAAGTATTTTATTCATAACTAAGTTAATATTAATCCTCTTCTTTGATATCTTCTTCCGTATTTAACAAAAGCCAGTATTTTTGACCAACCACGTGTTTGAATGTTTGAAGATAGGGAGAAACGTAAATTTATTAGACTGCATCTTCAGAGTAGACTAAATTAAATATGTGAATATAGTTATTTCTTCCATAAATTATTCATTTATTGAATTTTTTAATTGTAGATGTTCAATCTAACTTATTGACATGCTACAAAGCTGCCAAAAGGAACTCAACCATTTTAACCTGGAGGTTGAGTGTCTGGATATATTATTTGTCTGTGTCCTGGGTTCTAATTTTAAAACTACCTACTTTTAGATCTTAGATAAAAATCAACAAGATTTTAAAAATTTCAAAAGTAGGTCAAGGTCAATGATCCAGATGACCTGAAATTAGATTACTAGCTACATTCTTAGGGGTGATCTACCTTCTTTAGAATCTGGATGACTCTAATATATTTACTATTAGCTATATAGTTTTTCTATTAGTACTGGGGGTATATAGCAAACTGTTTAATCCAAGGTTTAGTTTGTTTATAGGCCAAATATTGATAATAAAATGTATTTAGAAAATGCCCGTTAAATATCCCAAGGTGGGTTTTAATTTAATTAATCTAACCTAGAGGCTTTCACTAAGAACATATACATTATTATATTCACCAACAAAAAACTCGGGAAATTTTAATATTTTCATGAATATTATCCACCTTGTTAAAAATAATCTACAGTAGTGCAGTAGATGTACCAAACTCAGGTTTTCATAGTGTTAAAGAAGTATACTTTTGATTATTAAAAAGTTAGAAAATGTGGGAAAATACTTACGATAAAGGAATAATTCAAGCTGGTTTCCTTGCGTTGCATGTCTGGCACTGCGACGGACCATATCAGAAGAAAACTTGAATAATGCATGGAGGAAAGCCAAGTTAACATACCTTTAAGGTGTAGGACCGCATTACTAGGGTAAATTGTTAATGAGGAGGGTACGGAAAAACGGGGACGGGGTTAGGGCTTGTCGGTCCAACCAAGGTAAATAGGGAAACCAAACTCTGAAGAGCCAGAGGACTTTAACAGCACAAACTTTAGTCCATACACGACTTATTGGGACTATTAGGGTAGTTTCAAGAGCTGCTAGATCCACTTTTATTAATTCATACGCCATGTGACGTAGTCTTTGCTTTATTAACATTTTTAAGTTGTCATTGAGAGGTATTGGTAAAGCGTAGGAAAATATTTTGTCCAGACGAGTCGAACAAATGATGGTTGGAGTCTAGATCACAGTTTCAGCGAGAATGCGGCTTTATTGCCGCATTGAGTGGCCTAACTGAAACACCAAGTTACGTTCAACGCAAGGTGTTTTTGTGTGTGTGTAAGCTATAATATTCCCCGAGTTATTACCACCTTGAGAACTAGGTATTCCTTAGCTACCATTTATTTTAAACTAGTACTTTTAACACTAGCGTTATTAACTGTTTCATATAAATCAGGGCTGTCCAGCCCTTGGCCCGCGGGTTTCTTGTAGTCCCCGAGTTCGTTCTGTGAGGCCCGCCGGATCAAATTGAAATAATTCAAATTTCAGAAATAAACAACAACACACTATTCTCTTGTTTTTATTATATTCTGACATTAGGTCCTATGAAATTCATGTATAGTCCCCAGCCAGTTCCCCAAGAACATATGTGACCCTAGATCTTGGAACGGAATTGTAGATATGAAGAAGATGGCATTGGTGCTAGCTTGTAAATAGGATGTATTAATCACAGCAGTACCCCAGTTAACAATTCAATATTTTTATCACTAATAAATTGTATTTTTTAGCACCACGTCTTACTACCCATCCGTGTTATACGCTTATGTACTAATTAATTTAATAGGCTAGGAATAAGTAAGGTTGAATTTAGAGGAAGTGTACCCACACTTGCGTGGAGAAAGAGTGGTAAACCATTTAGGGGAAACCACTCTCAGTACACCCAACTAAGATCGAACCACGATCTCCCCGTCATCGGCAGTCTAGTCTATTGTGTTAGTGCCTTAGATCATGCGGCTACCGAAGTGGGTAGTAACAAGTTAATTAAAATAATTTTAAGGCTGGCCCCCTCCCCACCGCACCCACTAACTCCCATTCTTCTTATAAGCCCCTATATATTCTCTAGGCGCCACCTCTACAATTGAACCGCAAGCCACCACTTCGGAAAATTTTCTGTTTAAAAATTTCCCTGAAAAATTTTCATCCTTAGTTATTACCCACCCGGATATCTATATATTTACACTAAGGATAAGAAAGAATTTAGAATAAATGTACCTGAATTTAAGCGGAAAATTATTTATGAAATAAATACCCGTAGTATATCCAAATGTGAGTCTATCCCTGACCTACCCATCATAGGCAAGCCATACCTGACTAAGTTGACGTCATAGTCTAGATAATCCCACCCCTCTTGCCCGATGTTTGGGTACAAATATTGTTACCCTACAAAACACATGGTTCCGTATTAGCGTATGTTTGTATTCGCTCCTGAAAACATGATTTATCTTGAACTAAACTCATACCTTATTTTCTTAATAATCTTGTTAATTTAAGCAATGAAATATTGCCTTACTGATTCTCTTTTTAAATATGACGCGAAATAAGCTATTCTTCCATCCTAGTGCACTCGAAAGAGCAAGTGCCTAAGGAGGGGGCCATTAGTTCAAGTACGGAGGATCTATAACGGATGGGCGGAGGGGAGAGGGGGGGTTAACACAAATTTGTCTAAATCATATTAATTTTATTAAGAGGAATGGGAGAGTCATTATATCAGGCCATTCCTTTGCCGATGCTTCGGTAACTAAAATAAAAACACACTTGTCTTGGTCACGTTCAAATCTACTAAAGTGCGTTTAGTTAGAGCTACTAAGGTGTTTTTAATAAGTTACTAGATACACCTGAGCGACTCCGAATTTCTAGAATATGGATAAACACTTTTGAATAAATAATCAAAATTCTCTAAACTACCACAAACAAATCACTACTAATGTTGTCCTTATTTTGCCTGGACCATAAGGATGTTTCATGGTAAGGATGCCATATAATATAGGGGAAGAATTAAAGAGTGCCACTGTGGTAAAAAGATTGATAAGTATTACCGTTATATACATTATATCTGATTGTATTAACTATAGTTGGGTTAGTATAGAAAAATAATTTTAGAATATATAAAAAATAAAATTATAAAGTATCTCTCATCAGCATGAGATCATATATTTATTTACCTTAGAGCTCTCAAAATTAGCACAAGTAAATTAATCCACATTTGAGAGAAACTCACTGATTGACGTATGAATAAATAAAATTATACCTAATAGCTTTTTTAACTGTCGGCTAAAGTTATTACTATGGTGATATAACTTTATACATTTACCTGTAGTACAGTCTCAGACTATCTACTTTGAAGAATAAACAAGTTGTTGATAATTTATGATTTCCGGTGTTTAAAAAATACTGTTGGGATATCATTCATTTCCTCATCTTTATTGCTCTAATAACACCTTATTATAACTCAATTCGATATCACACTGCTCAGAATACTTTATTCTCCCTTGTGTTAAGCATGGCGTAAGACTACTATTTGATGCTGGAGCGAGAATATTTCATCTGGTTTATGTTTTATTATTATATCAATGTAATATAATCACCGAAGAGATAATCTTTCGAAAATAGTGTACATCAAATTAATATACTTTTTTATTACAGTTGTCAAAATCGACAATATCTTTAGAAAGTAACAGCTGACGAACACATGGTTTGGAATATTAGTTTATGAAATAAGATTACCATAGTTATTTTTAACTGTCTGATGGTTCTTCCCATTACGATACTGTTTTGATCCATACTGCGTATAAAACCCCTAATCTGGCTACAAAATTTATTACAATAATTAAGAAACACACAGTTTTACTTTAAAAAACTTGATATTTACACGATAATTCTTTATAACCCTTTTTAAAATGCATATATTTAGAGTGGTTGTACACTAGTTTATAAGCCCTTAGTTCGATTCTAATTGTTAGTAAAAATATATATTTCATAATTAGTCAACCCAAATCCATCTATTGTTATGTATCGTGTTTACATTCCACTATATCTTCTAGTGTGGGCTGACCTGGCGGTCTAGGGGTAAGGTGTCAGACTTCTGTGTTGGGGGTCCAGAGTTCAATCCTCAGTCCCGGCACAGGTTTATCTGATTGCCAAACCCTTCCTTCACCTCTGACAAGACGTGTATTAATCACAACTTGTGAATGTGGGGGAATGCCAGGCCACCACCGGGGTTCGGATTCCACGTTTAACTGTAGGTCCTCCATTTCATCTCCAAATCACCCTACCATTACACATGAGCGTAAGTGCGTATAACCCGATCGGGTAGTAAGACGCGGTGCTAATACTAACAATAATAATTATTATTATTACTCTGGGGTGGGCTAGAGCAAGTAAAGTTACAAAAAATAGTACGGCTGATAAAAGTTTTTATTCTAGCTATAGTAGACTATAAACACCCACATGAAAATACTTTTTACTCCTTGTCAAGCATAATGACACGGTATCTACGTTTACAACATTCCTAAACGTCATAAATTTGAGGGAAAGTTAACGTATTTTTAAATTGATCATTCAACATAATTATGTAATTTTGATACGAGACCTCAAGAGTGCAGATATGTTCCACTGTAAATTTGATAGAACGAAATGACTTTGATACAAGGGACTACCATAACAAAGCGAACCAAAAACTAATTTATCTTTCTGGGAGCCAAACCTCGTCAACGGTGCCCATTTTATGGTCTGGCGGTGGCATGCATCTAGTTGGCACTTTTCAGGTACGCACGGAATGGTCACGGCACCCACATCAAACGCCTTCACCACAACTACTGACATGGGCATGGACAAACCAACACACGAGACTAAAGAGCCCACTCACTAACTTTTCCAACTCATGAATAAATACAGAAACATCAGACTTGAAACGAACCACGACAAACCACGATAATTCATCGTGGTGGACAAACTAGGACACATTAGGAAAATCAGATGGACGACCAGAGGTAAAACAATAAAACTAGCAGTGAACACAAGTCAATACGAAACTTTGAAGGAAAGTATGCTTTTTCCTGAAACTGAAACGATACTATAGGTGTTTAGTCTTTATTTCTTTATATTTTATTATTTTAATATGGAATTTCATGATTGTTTACATAATTAAATATGTATTTCTTCTATATCAATTCATTATTATTTTATATAACTGTCACCTTTTTATGTCTACCGACCTTTTTCATTAATTTAGTTTCGTAAGGGTGGTACATTTTGCTATTGTGTTTTTGCGCGTATTTTTTCGTTAGTTCGCAAAGTGTTTCTCTAAAAGGTGGACGTGCGTCACCACCTCGGCTCAACTTCTCAATCTCTTTTCGTGTTTTGCACTTTCTTTCATTAATTGAAATAACCCTATTCTCATCCTAATTATTGTAACTGTGAGTGTGATCAGAATCCATCAAGAACATCTCATCACAACCCCAGGTAGGCCTACTTGAAATACTGTTTCACCGGATCTTCAGCAGCAGGTAGGATCTCACCAAAGATGTCTACTTACGCAAAATATTAAATATTTATCCCGTAATCAAATTAATATCAATAGGATAGCACCAAACAAAAGCTACCACCAATTATTATTACGAGTACCTAAAACTACAGAGAAAATGTAATCATAATCATAATTGAGCGATACCCTTAAGTTAACAATACAAAATATTGTTTAATACTGCTAGTCAACTGTGCGGCTGTGGACTTTGATATGAGCTGTCTCCTCCTTTCTATGAAGTTCCAAGACGGGGTCGTTCTAGTGTCTAGGTGAGCAACCAATGACGCAACCTACCATAGAGGGATATCTATCTAGAGGAGCTATACCTTATTTTTCTTATGATTGGACATACCTGGGAGCTAAATAGCTATTCGATATATACTCTCACATGTTCATACACCAACAAATGTTATCCGAAACTGTACAACTTTGATAGATATTAACAATAACTATAACATCACACTTATAATGTAGTAGTATGTTGCCAATGTTGGATCCAAAAATATATGTTTTTGTTTTCTAAAAGGTGCTCAAAACTACAATTTTTGAAGAAAATTAAAATATGCCAAATGGTACTACTATATGGTGAAGAGATATATCACTAGTTAAGGACGGGTGACCTGGTGGTCTAAGGGTAAGGTGTCAGACTTAAGTGCTGGGGGTACGGAGTTCAATCCTTAGTGTCGGCACATATTTATCTGATTACCAAACCCTTCCTTCTCCCCTGATAGGACATGCATTAATCACAAATATTGTGAATGTGGGGAATGCCAGGCCTCCACCGTGGTTCGAATTCCACGTTAAATTGTAAGTCCTCCATTTAATCTTACAATCACCCTACCATTACACATTGGCGTAAGTGCATACAACCCGAACGGGTAGTAAGACGCGGTGGTAATAATTATAATGACTAATTTAGGTCTCTTTCCGGAGAGGTGTTACCTCTAATAAGGAAGATGTGTAAGTCAGATGAATAACTTTAGAACGTTTGTTTTTTAGACTAGAAAATAACTGAAAGCAGTAATAGGCAAAACCAATGGTGGAGCGTCCAGTGACACGCACCTCCCTCCCCTTACGTCACACTGTACAAGGAACTAAACCACGACCCCATACAATACGTCAATTGCAAGGGTGAATACATTCCCAACTTAGGCAAATTCCATTCTAGTGTACACAAAATTACTTTGGGAAGAAACGTAACACACATACCAACAAGCATCTCACGCAAACAACCGCACATACCTGACGAGATGGCTGAATTGTACCCAATCGGAATGGTATACCCACTACTACAGTTCTTAAACAAGTTACCCTGAATAAAAATTGGAATTTTACCAGTTGTGTATTTGTTCCCAAATTGGAGACTAACGTTTCCCTCCCAACTTGAGCAAGCTTTTCAATAAATTCATTTATAGTAGCTTACTTAAAATCAGTAACATCATCTTCATGAACAGCTTCCAGCCACTGGGTCTGTTTGTAACATAAGCCTCTCCCCCGCCTCCTTTACTTTCACCATCTCTCTCCGTCCACCTTGTCTAAGTGTCAGGTGACACTTAGACACACTTGTAACCTCCCACCCTCCATCTCCATAACCGGCATTCCTTTCCTTCTCCATTCTTCTTCTAACATGGCCAAACCACCTTAGTCGTGCCTTATCTATCCTGTGCTGGACTGGATCTTCCTTTACTATTCTTATTACTATCAGTGATTTAATATAAATAATTTAAAAAGTTCAATTTGTATTTATAAAAAGACATTGATGATTCACCAATTAGTTAATCTGGTCGAGGACTCTTCAAAAGCTTTCATAAATCAACAACAAAATAGTACATCAGCTGAAAGGCTGGAAGTCACAATTGTGTCTGAGCTAAAAGCACGTCACACTTTGAATTATTAAAATAACACATTCAATTAAAACTTTATATCAATAAGTATTTTTTAATACATCTTACGCCCAACCACGCAATATAATTAATTTAGTCCCTATTTTATTTTGTTTTAAATGTAAGCGTCTTCAAAATACTTGGAAGCATTTCTGCTACCCCCCTCCTTGTTAAAATGATGAATACGACTTCTTCGTATTCAAAATTAAGTGTGTGTAAGATTTATTGACCATAAGTCAATATGGGTCCAACTCTAGCATTTCCAAACTATCCAAAATTGCAATTAATCATATAGACATAAATAAAAGGCTTTATTTTAAATATAACGTTTGTATTTGTTAGATTTTTGACAAACGTTACCTTATAAAGTAATTTAATCAGTATTAATGAAATAAATTACTAGTACAATTTTTTTTAATACTAGCTCATTGATAAAAGACCGTCACAATTATTTAGAAAACGAGATCAATAAAAAAAGCAGTTTACTTAATGAATAATTAAGTCCATGGAAACTCAATAAAGTAAATGGTTTTATACTAACTATTGCTCTTTTTTAATATCTGGGACATAACGGAGTATATTTAATGTGATTTAATGGAAATATTATAACAAATGATTTAAAAAATAGCCAAATATATCATTGGACGCAGTTCAAATATAATATATACAATTTGGCCATGTCAGTTCAAATTAAAAACAACAGAACATGCGTAGGAATAAAACGCGCTAGTCACATGATTAATTAACTTTCTATCATATGACCACTTTGGCTATTTTGGCCATGATTTGAATCCTGATCAAGTGCAATGCAAGTCTTACGCCTTAAACCGTTTGACCACCACTATTAGTTGATACATTTTTATTATTAGGGTTTTAATACATCCGTTTTATGAACCAATTTATTATATAAGGACAGGACCTACAAACTAACTTAACTGTAGAACAGACAAAAGGAAAACCCCAATCTTTCAAATGATAATTTTTAGCCATGCCGAAAATTGAACCCTAGACCCTTAACTCTTATTAATGAGATAAAATAAATCCGATTAAATTATATAAAATTTCAATTAATTATATACCTAAAAACAAACGTGAGTCTCCCGTTCATCAATTCCTCACTTTTACCCGCCTCTGTGGTGTAGTTAGCTAACGCGCTAGTTTCGTGTTGAGCTAGACTGCTAAGGACGGGGAGATCGAGGTTGGAATCTCGGTTGAGTGAACTGGGGTGGTTTTTCCTAAATTGTTTTCCACCCCACATCCACGCAAGTGTGGCTTCAATTCCTCTATAGTGAACCTTCCCAATTTCTAACCCATTAGTGTAATTAGTACTTAAGCGTATAACCAAACGGGTAGTAAGACGTGGTACTAAATATTATTATTAAGTATTAATTCCTCAACCCTATGATAGATTTTTCATACATCTGGCTGAATTAAATTATTATTATTATTATTAGCTCCACGTCTTACTACCCGTTCGGGTTATACGCACTTACGCTGAATTTTTAATGGTAGGGTGAATGTGAGATGAAATGGAGGACCTACAGTTTAACGTGGGATCTGAACCACGGTGAGGGCCTTGCATTCCCCACATTCACAAGTTGTGATTGATACACTTCTAGTCAGAGGTGAAGGAAGGGTTTGGCAATCAGATAAATCTGTGCTGGGACCGAGGATTTAAAGAATCGGACATCTTGGTCAAGTAATTGTAACTTCTCTCAGTATGGCCCACCTTCAGTTTGGGTGGCCACCACTATGCAGTATTGGGTATTTTTTTCAAAGAAAGGAATATAATATTTCTCATTTCGTCTTGAGTTCCGAACGATATTTTCCCGGTGTATTTACTCTCCTCACGTATGTGCCAGGATATATTGTATGCTCAGCACCTCTACTACCAGACACACACTTCTATCGTCTCATACAGTGGCATCACGACGTGGCTCAGCACACTTATTGGCCAGAGGAAAAGAACAAGCTGGTAGAGGGGGGGGGGGGG
>CABFOV010002381.1:16320-29433 GCA_902141375.1 Timema poppense | reverse complement strand
AAGTAAAACCAAACACACGCGCGCACGTATTTAACGCTGCTCTGATTTTCGACCTAGAAACAATTTCTCTTAAAAGAGGGGTTTGCCCCTTTTAGCCACACGACTTGTATAACACACGCGTCAACTTTCTGCCGACTACCCCGTAGAGCCGTTCTACCCTCCTTTCTCTGGCATCATTAGTCTTGTCGATACCATCTCGGGCGTCCATTCCCCCCCCCCCTCCCCATCAAACCTCTCAACCAGTGGGTGGCAGTGGTAACCAGGTTCTCTAGGCGCCCGCAAAGCCTACGGTGCCCTCCCCGACGCCCGAGACCTCAAGACAATATCTACCCTCCTCCTACTTCTACCTTCTCTTGCAACTCTTATTCCCACCCCTTTATGCGGTGAGAAAGCAGTGTTAACTTTTGCAAGCTGTGCGTCACGTTCAAGAAGAGCGCTAATGAATGTTAGTGTAACTTCCCTCTAACGAGGTTGTCTAAACCCCCCAGGTTTCATTCCTATGTTTAGTTTTTTTGTTTCTTCGTATACTAGAATTCGTGAGGTTTGGAAGTGTTTTTTTTTTAGCTTGGAACCGTGACAAGGGAAATATTTAACGTGAGAAACTTGACAATTTGTTTGTGATACCCCATGAACTCATGCGTTGACTAGGTTTTATTATTATTATTTAAAAAACCTACCCTTCGTCTATTCTCATTTTACTGCGCTAGTGAGGTAGGGATGGAAAGGTAGAGTTTATAGAATCTGTAGCCTCATTTGCATGGAAGAATAGTGGCAAAACATTCATAAAAATACCTAACTACACTCAAGCTGTTATTAGAACACCCACCTTGCCCGTAACCAGCAAAGCAAACTGGATAAGCCTGACAAATTTGCTTGGTATTTACCTTGATTCATATTTGTTTGTTTATTTATTTTAATTTCACAAGAAAGTATATTCTAAAGTTGAGTATTAAAAAACCCCATGTTTGATCACAAATAAAGATGCTTTTCAGGATTGTTATGATAACTAAGCCATGAAATTCTACATAATTTTAGCACTTATTTCTTTACTATATTCAAAATAATATGTTGAGTTAACACAGCGAAAGGTTATGAACATAATTAGATTAATAAACTGCCAAATTTAGAAAATAATTATAGTTATAAATGTGCTAAGTATATAACATATATCCAAATTCAGGTGTGCCATCAACGATATAATGTTTTTTACAGTTTTACTATAGCAAGAGTATCATGTAGGCTTAATGATTTAAAGTCAAGCTCAAGCACAATAATTATTGAGTGTGAATATGAATACTGTAGATATATATTGTTAAAGCCACCAAAGTGTAGATATATAAATTAATTATTGGAATCACAATAGATCCAGGATCACGCAGTTCGCATTCATGACATGAGTGAAGAAACCTTCAACTACTTTACGCCAAATTAATTGATCCATCTTATGCAGGATAATTCGTAAATGTATACAATAAAGTGATGCAGTGGATTCTACACTAAATAAGCTTTAATTCTCATAACAACATATTGCCGGGACCACTTCGTTATCAAGAGATATGGCAACATTTGGGGGTAGCATTGCGCACTTGTCATTCGGCGTGCCTGAGACGTGGAACGTCGCACTCAGTTACTTGCTGTGGTTGAAAGTGGCCAGTAATATGGGGGACCAAAACACGGAAGAGGATCTGACCGATATGATTCTGATTTACGCCGAGGAATGACAGAATTCCGCTGCTGCTAATCTTATACAACGCTAACAAAATTCAAGGACATTTGTGACACTGAATCGTCACCTGAGGAATACCGGTTGCTTTGCACCTATGATGGTCAACGCTGGTAGGCCGCAACATCACAGGACCATTTCAGAGAAAGAGACAATTCTGAATTCTGTGTAACACCCATCAGATAAAAATACACGGTGAGTAGCTGCACGTAATCACCTGTCACAGACGTCCATGTGTAGAACAATACATTACAAATTATTGTTACCCTTTCATTTGCAGCCTATTCAGGAGTTGAATCAAGCTCTTGATTTCAAACGCCATAGGACATCCTACGATTAGCTGCTACCACGACACAGCTCCACAAATCCTCAGTGGAGTACTAACAATGGAGGAGGCAATATTTACTAGAAATGGCAGAGCCAGCACAATTAGGCCGACATAAATCCAAATACTGCCCTAGAGGTAAATTCACAACATTAATTTTCAAGAATCATTTGGCTGGGAGTTGTGGGCGATATTCTACTTGGACCGTATAACATGCTTGCACGACTATGAGGTTAAAACTACTTACACTTTATGCAGACCATTTCTTCCCCCAAAATACTCCAGAACGTTCCGCTAGCAACGTGGCTGAACATGTAGCTGCTTAAGAATGGAGCCCCTGTACATCATGACTGCGTAGTGAGACGCCATTTGACGAATATTATCCCAGGTGATGGAGTGATGGATCGGACACAGCAGGTTTGTTGTATAGTTGGCGTGATCTTCCGACCTCACACCTTGCGACTTCTGGTGATGGGTCCATATGAATGGAATTGTGTACTCCCAATGGCACAACATGAGAGAACATCTGTGGAATGCAATTGTGGCTGCTGGAGCTACAGTATGGGATATGCTACCATCTTACAACAAGCACGATAGTCGGGATGCGAGAGGGCTGAACTCTGTTGAGAATGCAATAGTGGAGACTTTGAACATCTCCTATGAACGTGAAATGTACTACTACCCAGGTAAGTAAAAAAACTCCACGACATAATAGTAGTCTCTATCTGATCCGTCCCTGTCAATCTCTAAATAAAGAAGCGGTCCCGGCAATGTGTTGTTATGAGGCTTTTAGTTTCTTTTTCAGTGTAGATTCCCCTGCACCACTTTATTGTATAGGTCCATAGCTATGAATCACCCTGTATAGTATACGAGAGTGTTTTTCTAAGATAATTATACTTGAAATGACGTCATAACAACAAGCAGTTGTGATTTAAAAGCAAAAATCTTGTACTTTGCAAGGATATAAAGATATTTTACACATTAAGAAAAAGTATGTCGGATGAAAGAATAAATGAGTGAATTTTAAGAGATATAAATGTTTTTCTTCTCGGGTGGTAGCTTAACATAAGCGGCATTTTTCTACGCCTTACTATCTACAGTAATTATTTTAACATGGTTGCTTTGCTGAAATCTTATTCAGCGTCTTGTAATACTCCTTCGTAATGTTCTTTGTATAGTACGATACAAAACAATGTAGATACAAAATGCACGTCACTGGTTGCGATATTTTGAATCATCTTAAAAAAAGTTTTCACTTTTATATTTTAGAGTAAACCTACTAATAACCTTGACATTAATAAGAAAATGTTTTTATTGAAAATACCATTGTGTATATGAAATTATATTTTTATTCATTATTATATTAATTTGATTTAGATTTGGAATTCATTTTTTAATTAATGATTTAGTTTAACTTTTTGAATGGGAATGTATCTATGTTAATTCTTGTTCAATTGTGATTTGTTTATTCTCTATTTTTAATTATTTTAATCAATTATTTGAGCAGATTAAAATTTTGATTAAGATTTTTCTAAAGCGAAAAGTTGTTAATTTATATTTTGTTTAACGTCCTTGTTGGTCCGAGCTCCCGCTTTAGACAATGGTGTTTTATCGAAATCTTTGAAAACTTCATTCCAGATTCTCCTCCTATAAAAAAATAACTTTGTAAAGTTTGATGCTGGAGAGAGGACGATATTGAGTTGATTGGTGTACGAATATACTTTTCCTCCCCTCCAATATCAAGCAGTGTAGCAGTTAAGGCTCCTGTATAAAACACTCGTTTCATTCACCCCAATTAGGCCTCAGAAAGACATACCATTAAAACATTAGGCTTTGTACTGCTGAAAAAAAAATACTTAAGAGGCTACATTCATACCAAGGACACTTTATAGGTTTAAATATAAGCTACGTTGAAATTCAAAATATTAATAATGTGAGGAAGAAAATGGTCTAGGATTGTTTCGAAGCTAACATTAGGGATGGTCCCGGACGCTAATAATCCTTATCTTGTATTTAGGACCATACAAGATTTGTAATGAAGCTTATATTATGGAGCCAATAGTACCAACTGTTATTTAAAACCCAACTTTCATAGGAAAGGCCTTTTAAAAGACTAAAACTTTTTTTGTGGTCAAAAAAGATAACAATTTAATATATTATTAGGGTTATTTTGTGGATATTAATAATATCTATCTAAAGTGAGAGCTGAAAATCACCCATATTGGCATATATTGAGTTTATAGTAGATCAAATAACTTTTTCCAATAGTCAGAAAATGTTCTTCTTATGAAAATTGGATTGTAAAGTGTATTTACCCTAAAAGGTAACGAACGGTCTTACCTTGATAGCCCTATGTGCATATAACCCGAACGGGTAGTAAGACGCGGTGGTAATAATAATGATAGCCCTATATTATAAACTACACCGTCGTGTTGTCCATTAAGGTAAGCTTGCTACATTTTAAAGTAAATGAAGTATACATTTTCCGGTTTTGGCTTCTTATCGATTTTTTAAATGTTCAAACGGTAATAAAGCCCCTTGCCTTTTCTTATTCTGAGCGCCTACCATCAGCTAAATTATAAAAAAAGTCAACTGAAAACCAGGATACTTGATTGCCAATAAAAATATTTGCTATTGGAGTTTATTAACAAACTAAAATTAAATAAACTATCCCATCTAAATATTCCCTCGTGGACCACTTATACAATTATGATCGTTTAAGTATTACAGTCAACCTTGACTCCGTAATATTTAAAACGTGACAATGGCTCCCGGAGTTTTGCCAATACAATTTTAATTATTTAAAAATAAAACGAAAGCTTACTCACACAATATGTGATAAAATAATCAAATTTCATTAAAAAAAATAGATTATGTCATAATTTAATAAAACGACAAGCTCTTATGATATAAAATTACCGAGTTCTACCAAAAATATTTTAATTTATTTGTGTTGGGCTTAAAGTCCTTAAACCATCACAATAATGGATTATACATTTATTCATTGTTCTTAAATAGCTTCACCTATAAACCATTAAAAAACCACTACTAACATTATATTTCTACTTACCATCATCTTAACTTATGTTAACTACATTTGGTCACATGCACAGTCGCATTACAGCTCACGAGCCGATGGCGTGTTCAAATGACCTATTCAATCTACCTACTGGTGACCTGGCGGTCTAGGGGTAAGGTGTAAGACTTCTGTGCTGGCGGCCGGGGTTCAATCCCCGGTTCCGGCACAGATTTATCTGATTACCAAACCCTTCTCACCTCTGAAAAGATGTGTATTAATCACGACTTGTGAATGTGAGGAATGCCAGGCCTCCACCGTGGTTCGGATTCCACGTTAAACTGTAGGTCCTCCATTTCATCTCACAATCACCCTACCATTACATATTAGCGTAAGTGCGTATAACCCGAACGGGTAGTAAGACGCGGTGCTAATAATAATAATAATAATAATAATAATAATAATAACAATCTACTTACTCCTTGCTCTTAAGTAATAAGTATTATTCAGACATTCTTAATTGGGGCTATGATATTCAATTGCCACTTAAAATATACTTAATTACCTGGGTGTATCCACTGTTTGTGACCTTTCAATTTAGTTGGCGATACATCCTTCACTTTTAAAGTATATTGCTGGCACAGTATATTTATTTCTACTACAGTCCATTTTTGTTATTAATATTTAATTTGGTCACAATTGTTTTGTATATTCACTGATCTTTATTATTGTTACTAAATTACATATAGTTTGACTTATATATATATATATATATGTTTTTTTAATGTTGTCACTTCTATCGTCCCAATAGACGCAGCAACAAATTATCTGTTTTGTTATATTCACAAACATAATCTTATAGTTTGGTTATACATCTACAATATCTATTTAAACTGTATTTTAAATAAAATCATCTATAATTACGTTATATAATTGTATCTCCCTGTTGCCTTACCCAAGAAAAGTTTTACTTCACTAAATTGTGTTCATGTTGAATGGTGTAACATTTAAAGATGTTGTGGTTGTGTAAGGTTGCCCTTTTAAAGATAATCCGTGAGCAATTATCAATCAGCATTAGCTCAATATACGTTCTAGAGATGTGGAAACCTTTTCATGCTATAGGAGACAAGATTTTATTGTTCAGATGGTATC
The DNA here is from genome assembly GCA_902141375.1 of Timema poppense. NCBI lineage: Eukaryota > Metazoa > Arthropoda > Insecta > Phasmatodea > Timematidae > Timema > Timema poppense. Next base: position 23,217 of record CABFOV010002381.1, on the reverse strand, counting down.
ATGAAATACATAGGCTAAGCTAACCCTTAAATGGTTAACATTGAATCCCACTGTAAGTAATTTGATACGGGTTTCACTGTAATTAGGGACGGGTATTTAAATAATATACATAATTGTTATAAATTTATCTATAATGCTTATTATGTTAGATTTTTTGGTAAAGGATAACAAAATAAACGACTATCAACTATTTTTTTTAAACAAACATAACTCACAGGCTTCTAGGTAAAATATCAGTCCGGCATCAGGATTAACTGCCCAAAAAACCATTAAAGGGGGGTGTAACAGGGTAAGAGTAGAAAGAAGCTTACAGGCCAGACAAATAATTTGGGGGCTCAAATATATTAACAGAAAAAAAGGGATTAGATATTTCCTATTAAATAGAAGTGCAGAACTACTCTCAACAACAACTTTAACTTTAAATAGTAGAAACATATTTCAGATCGCACCCTAGCACATCCGACAGTCACAAAGACACACCCAGTCCACCCAAAAATATGATGGTCTTATCTTGACGGATTACACTATGACCCCATCTTATGAGCTGCACCATAGTCAAGTCAAGCTTGATATAATCTTGGGTAAATGTAGTGAAGACAAGTTCATTATTATTATTGTCTTTATTTAAATGGCGAAATTAAGGCATAAGCCTTCTCTTACTTTTAACCATTTCTTAAGTTAACATTACACAGCATTTATCAATTATTATCATTAAATAAAATACAGGAGACAAGTATTTGAGGAGAACATACACATGAACATAAAACATATAAAATATTTCAATGAGATAAACTCGTAAAAAACCCGCAATCAAAACAATATTCAACTTGAACACAGTATCTTTAGATCAGTAGTGGAAACAGAGAGATAAAATAAGATAAAATTAGTAAACATGCTTACACCAAGCACACACACACACACACTCGCACTCACACACACACACTCGGCACACACACACACACACTCGCACACACATGGATTATGCCGCAGCTCACACAATTGAGATACAGTGATTGGTGAATTTGTTTCTAAAATCAAATAGCACATTCACATCTGTGAAGTCCACAGGTGACTTGTTCCAGGCTAGGGCTGATGGTACAGTGAAAATTTTAAAATAAAAATTAGTTTTGCATCTCGGAGAACAGAGAAAGTTAGCTGACTGAGAACGAGTGCAGGGACAAGCTTGTACTTGTCGAGATTGAAATCGAGAGGCCAGGTAGCCGGGTAAACCAGTCGTAATTAATTTGTACAGCAGTAAACGAGAATGTAGCTCACACCTTTGTTCATGTCTCGTGCAACCAAGCTTCCGCAAGTATGGAGTAACATGATCCCGATATTTCAGATTAAATATATATCGAACACACATATTATACAGCCTCCGAAGTCAAGTGGCCAGAGTTTCCGTTAAGTCGCTAAACACATCATCACAATAATCAAATTGAAGAAGAAAAAGGGCCTGAACCACCAAAGCCTTGATATTTACTGGTAAGAATTACTTGAGTCCCTTTAAAGTATGCATTGTAGAAAACATTTTTTTACACATAAGTCACATGGTCAGTCCAAATAAGGTTTTCATTAATAGTAAGGCCTAAATTACGTACGGTAGCTGAGATAGATATGGGTTCAGAGTTGAGCTCAATGTCAAGCAGAGTTGACCAATCAAGTTTAGATATCATCATTTTGGAACCAATAAAAATACCATTTGATTTCTTTAGATTCAAATAAAGGTTATTTTTCTTGGACCAGTAATGTAGGGCCTTCATATATGTATTTAATTTATGTGTAGACGTTTCTATTTCCAATGGACGGGAAGAGATAAGATAAATTATTAATAAATAATTAGAACAAAAATGGGTCTATTATACAGCTTTGGGGGACACGGGTCGTAACCGGTAGCCACGAGGAGAAATTTCCATTAACGTTCACACTCTGCTGCCTACCAATCAGATAAGACATCATCCATTGCCAAGCACTCAAAGAAAACATATACCATCACCATGCAGATTTAAAAAACACGCATGGGATACTTAAAATAAAAAATGAACAATTTAAATAAAAATGGGTTGTTGAAATAAAATGTAGTAATTTAGACTACAATAAAAATGATTGTATAAAATAACAATTATTGGAACTTTTGTGGGTTTATTATTGTTTCCTTTTTTTACCACATCCCAATCCTACCTATGGATTTCCGGATAGTTATAATTCTAATTTGAAAAATAAAATATTATTGTTGAAACAAAAAAGAAGAGAAAAAAATAGAATTAATATTTAGACATAAAATAAAATGTTAATTAATTCTCTGAATTATATAGTATTTCTGAAAGTTCTTACATGAATTCTGATTTTTGATAAAAGAAAAAAAATATGAATTTAAAGTTGAAGAGTTGGCTTGACCTCACCGATGAATTAGTCCATGCTGAAACAGCACCAACTTCAGAAATTTGTTTCATTTTATTAATGTTAACTCGTCCAACATTCTTAAAAAAAAACAGTCTAGCTCTTGCACATACACTTAGCTTTCCATTTACTACTCGCACTTTACTTTCCAACCATTAATTCATTTTGAAAATAAATTAAATTAAGAGCTCCACAGATTTTGCTCCATGTTAGACCAACACTGAGGAAGAAGACCCTAATCCTCTCCAGAAAGTCTTCCAAAAATCAAATTTAAAAACGTTCTAAATTTTTCTTCCGTGTCCTAAGAGAAAACTAATATATTAAAACAAAGGATAAAATGTTGGCTATGGACTAGAGATAAAAATAATATACAATGCAGGTTAAATATAAATATTGAAATATATGCCCATGAATGTGAACAATGTTTTCATAAGAGTTAAAATATTTATTTTAATCTATCAAAATTGAAAAGCGCGCTAGTTTAGAGTTATTTACATCTTTCCTCTTTTACTTCTTTTACAATCATGAGATCCGACACTCACTTGTTTGACAGATCTGAGCATGAGTTGAAATAAATCATGGCCGACATTGAAAATAAATAAAAGTAAAGTCAACAAACTTTTAAGAAGGATAATTAATATGTTTGATAAAAGGTAAGTGTTCTTCCTTAAATCAAAATTCCTTATTTAAATTATTTAAAACAATGTTATACCATCCTTTTATTTTATTGAATGGATGTAAATAGTATAATTTGTCAGGCCGGCAATAGAGCGTGTTAAACGGCGGCCGAACTTGAAAGTGCTTAATTTCAAACGAAAATAAATTGGAAAATATTCACAAAAATTAGAAAAATATAGGGAAATACATGGTAGGGTGGCAAATAATGTTACACAGTAGTGATTAAACAATCATGTGAGATGTTTAGATACAGCAGAGTCTTTTATTACATACGAGTGGATTATTACAGTAATGCAGCTTATTGCTCTAAAATGAATTTGAAACTTTTTATTGGGAAAAACTATATACAATAAGGCCTCATTCAGCTTTCTAGTAAACCGTTTCTCGTCAAAGGCTTTCATTTTTTGCATATATCTTATGTTAACAGTGTTTAATTTTAATCAAAACGTATATTTATCTCCACCAGATCACAATTAGCACTTTGAAACAGCTCCTATCCTAAATCTCTCTATATTTTTTCATAATACCACTTAAGTAATAATTAAATTACTATTTTTAATCAAAGATACCGATAAAAAATTTAACATAGATTAGGGATTCCATGTCAATGTAAGCAAATAATGATGGTACAGTAGATTATGGGCCATTGCGCACAGAGCATGAAATATGGAAATTTGTTAGAAAAATCGGGTCTCTTCGGAATAATCTATTTTGGCCAACATTCTGTATTCCTAACTTTGATTTGAGTGGTCGATTGTCAAAATCAGCTACTCTGTTTTCTAATTCAATTTTCAGGAAGGGTCTTATCAAATAATATACGGCTTTAGTTTAGCTTTTCGAAGGAGGAATAAGATGTTAAATTTGAAATAAATTTTACTGTTGTAACCTCATTGCAAATGCAAAGACGAATTCATAGATACTGAATATCGGAATATATAAATGAAAAATCACAGTCTAGTGATCGCGTTTCATTCGTTGGTTCTAGAACTGGGCGATGACATATTCATAAACGTTTTAAGAGTGATGAGAGAACAGCTATGAATGTACCACAGCCTCGGTAAAAGTGCAAGAAGAGCAAAAACATAGTAATCCTATTTATCTGCCATCCGTGGTAGCAAATGTACAAGGAAACTGTGTCATAGCTCTAGTAGTTCTCCTATAAGCTAAGCTAGCAAAACATACAGTCCAGTTTTCAAAGAAAGAGTAGTTCATCAATTACAATATTTTTTTGGAGCATAAAATCGATGGGGGTCACTATATTGCTAGGGTTATTTTATAGGTATTTATACTGTATATCAAAAATAACAGCAGCAAATCACATTACTCGACCTATGATTATCTGAAAATAGATCAAGTAGTTTCTCTAGTTGTCATATAAGGTTTTTCTGGCAAAATTTGAGTTGCAGATTCGTCATAACAGCACAGATCAAGGTGAGGTGGAAGAAATCTCGTGCTAAAGCCAATAATTTTGCAGTTTTTATAGTAAAACGTGCTTTATATCTAAGTAAATAAAATATTTATTAAGCATGAACGTTTAGTTTAACTTTCTTCACAAAGTAATCTAAACAGTTCTTGAATATTTATTTGCCTTTAACATCTCATCATTTAGATATATTTTTTCTTTATTTAAAAAGTTTATGTTCAAAGGTCACAATGCTTCCTACAAATATTCACCTGTAGACATATTATATTTATTTTATACCAAAACGTATTTTGTTGTACAATTGGCACAAATGCTGACTTTGGTTAACGTTTCCTTCCATCACACCTTAAGAACGATGCCTTCCTTTGGGAATAGCAGCTCTGACGTTTACAAAATCATAAAAATAATTCTCAAATTAATTAGAATTGCCACTTGAAGCCATAATAACCAATTACTACATTTGTTTGAGGAAGGCTAGAAATAGTTTCCTATATACCCATCACTTTGACCGAAGATCTGCGACGAGATTCTTTAATAAAACAGCTAAAATTAGGCAATTACATTTTCACTTACAAAGCTCAAGAAGTAAGGTTGTTTTTGGTATAGTACTGTTGGCATCTTTCAAACTCTTTCGGAGATGAAACGTATTTTATGATAACCAAACAAAATCTCAAGGGTGATCTACATGGTGCTGCTGTTGATAATATTTGCTGGCTTCTTATGATGCCACCTTGACGCTTTCCCTGAGCGAATATCTGGTTGCAATATTCTCTAGCTGATAAACGTTTACACAATGCTTCTGAAAAGTGGAAAGTCACCAGCGTTTGGTCAGTCTTGAGTGTCATGGCGTCAAAATAACTCAACTCGCACGTGCGTCTCAAACAAGGTTTGTAGCTACCCGTCTCGCCCATGCACATTATGTAAAACTTATTTGCTGGTCGCTCTTTAAAGCGCTGATACGCCGCTTCTTTTGACGCTGCTGGTATAAACAACTAGTTATTCGTTTTGTGGGAGCGTTAAAATGACCGGCTACACGTAGCCGTACTGCATTTTTCCGGTGGAATGCTATCCATGTTTTAAATGCAAGTGGCTACAAGAGTCCGCACCGCACCGGCGCGGACGAGTTGTCGAGAGAGCATTGCTCCGCACTTTAGCGGTGCGGTGCGGACCGTGTAGCCACCTAACACCGGAAATAAATGTTCGGGAGCTTCTGAACTTTGTTTTCATGCTAACAACTAAGCAATAGGGGTGGGCGAAACAGTGATTTTACGATATCGGTGATCACAGTGACCTTGATTTTAAAAGACCAGTGATTTATACCAGTGATTATTCACAGTGATTGGCAGTCACGGTGTCAGCATTTGTAAAACTAGGCATTTCTTTCACAAACGTTGCATGTGTGGCGCTGTAGTCATTGTTTCCAACATTACGTACAAGATAAACAATATTATATACAACAACTTATTGAACAGAAAACATTCTTCTTCTTAATTATTAGCTAACTTAAAACTTTATTCTTTATAATTAATAGCTAACTTAATTTTATGAAAATAGGTAAAAACCTATGCAAGCAAAAAAAAAAATACAAACTTATTTGTAATAGAACTCAGTCTATAAAGAATATAAAAATGGTTATAAAATGCGGTGCGGGTAGGCTCTGTGTAGCCATAGCTTTAAAGTTGGACGTGTTTAACTTGTCAGCTAGCGTCTTTTACTCGCTGCGTCTTCAAAATTATGACGCAAGAGAATAAAAGAAGCCGCGTCCTTAGAATATTTTACCAACGAATTCGTCAGCTTATAAAAAAGCTTGTTCAAAGCGAATAAAAGCAGCACACGTGTAAATCACCCTTCAGACAGTTTAGCGTCTACGTAGCGTTTCAATATTCCGGAAGGTAATCCTCTTAAACTAAAAGACTGGTTCGATTCCAACCAGCAAGTTAGTGCAGCACAGATCTAGTAGTGTATGACCTTCACCCAGCACTAAACCATAACTCAAAACAGATTAAATAGCCAAGATATTATAGTTAAGTTCAGCTATAGCAGCATATAAATATCATATTCTTTAAATTGAAGAACAACCCTGGCCAAGAGTTGACTCCTGGATTTCTCAGTGGTAAGAGCAGTATAATACTAAGTTGAAAGTCCCGGATTAGATTATCATGTCCAGGTGTTATTTTTCAATTCAAATAATAATTTAACTTAAAAATTAATAACCCTTGAGTTGAGCCGAAGAAATTTAAATAAAATTGAAACAAGTATGACAAATCATGTTTTTAGTCGCTTTGTGAATAGCTTACATATTGTTACCAACATGAGTGTATCATGATACTTACCTACCTTAGCTCACTCTTTCACACAGTTCCTCTAACTTGGCTCCAGTGGGAATCTTACCCTCC
>CABFOV010002381.1:0-16215 GCA_902141375.1 Timema poppense | reverse complement strand
CCCCCCCCCCCCCACGCCTTTCATCTCCCTTTCCCATCCTTAAGTTACTATCTCTCTTGACACATGCCAAATATTTTCTTTTCTAATATCCAATTGATGAATCTGAGCCTTACTCAAGTTCGTTCATGTAGGTGACATCACGGATGTGAAATGAGATAGCCCCCTCCTCCCAAATACCAAATACCTCTTCTCTTATGGGATTGATTCTTTCAGGAAATCTGTTCTAAAAGTTAATATTTATAGCTAAATTTTGCATATACAGACCTATATAAACAAAAATATTGGAATGAATATACGAATGAATTAAAGAATGCTATTACATTATTATTAATCTTACTGTCATTCAATTTTGAGTTTCTAGCATTTTAGTTCACCTTTTATATTAAATTTGTTTAAGTGTAATTAAAAAACTATCATGAACTTCTACAAATTATAATATTAATATAAGGCGTATTTGCGTGTTTTTGCCTGTAGACACGAGAGCTCCAAAACCAAGAAATATCGAAAGTGGAAACTTGGCATAATTATTTCGGGAGCCCTGAGGGTGGGAATTTTGGCTTTACTTTTTTAAATTTTACATTTGTTTCGAGATTGTTTCCTTAAACCACGTAAATAGCGTTACATTTTATTTCAATACTTATGGTTTGAATAAAAATAATTTTAATTTTTTTTTTATCCAGCTATATCACCAAGAAAAATATTAACTTCAAATAAAATTAAAAAAATTAAGTGTTCGATTTGGTTTGTTGTTTCGTACTCACACTAGTAGGTAACATCTTTATTTTATTTTACGTTTACAATTATAATTATGTTTTCAAACAGAAAAAAATCTGGGAGCTTAAGTAGGAGGCAGAGGACAGGGTGCAATGCTGGTATAAGTTCACTGGCAAAAGGAATGGACCTGTCGTAAGACAAAACACCTAATAATAATAATAATTCATGCAAAGGACATTACACTAGGAGACAGCAAATTCAGAGCTTAACGACTTATGCTGTCTGACCACCTTTGCGGCTAACTCCAAATTTAAGAAACTTCGAGAGATGAAACTTTGCATAGTTATTCTAGGAAACCCGAAGGTGTGAACCAAAAGAGTTTTTCTTTACTTTTGTGACCCACTGTTTCAGGTAGCTAATAAGCCAAATAAAACAACTCTCTTTTTAGTTTTACATTCATTCCTAACCTGAGTCTAAGGACACCGTAAGCGCATATTCGGAAAACTCCAAAACCAAGAATGTTTACTGGTGCTCGCCTCTTGCACTCGTTATGAAATATGAAGCATTGTCAAATTAAACCATTTAAGGTAGAGATGTAGAGTACGCGAGAAAAGGTCAGTGTTTTTGCAGTTTTTATAGCAAAACCTTTTCTTTTACCAAAATAAATAAAATATTGCTTCAGTAGAAACATAAGAGTATAACTCTCTTCACATGTTGTTATCAACAGTTGTTGAATAGTTGTCAGCATAGTGGCATTAAATGACCGACGCTCTAAGATAGTGAATTTTCTGTATGTTCAATAACTCACTATTGGTATGGATAAGTGATTGAAGAGTTTCATAAAAATTAAAAACCCAACCATTCGTCGTAATTTCCTTGAAACGTTGGTAAATTAATTACTGGTAACCTAACGGCTTGTCTGTGTATGGTTTGTGCATGTGTGGGTGTGACTACCTTAGCGGCGGCTTCGTTTGACAAGAAGACAACTGCATGACCTTGAATGTATGTCTCTACTGAAGCTGCGAGATCGAAATATATGTCTTTAAAAAATGTCTCCCTTTCATGTGTATGTACTAATGAACCGTCAACTGATTCAATTTGTAACTGTACATTTTCAAAATCTATCCAACATTGTTCTAGTTTTGATAATCTTAATTATTGATGGATTGTGATCGAAATCTCAAAGTATGTTTTAAATCTACTTGTGCCTTTATTGGGCTTCTTTTTAAAGTTAGTTTATTAATTTCTTCATCCATGATTCGTACACTGATATTGAATTACTCTTCATACATATAATTTTGTCTTGTCTTAGGAAAGGAATCAAAGGTAAGTAATGAATAATTCACTTGTAAATTATATTACAATTGGATTTGAAATCTATGTTGTTTAGTGGAAAGCTATATGAAAAGGATTATGAACGCACTCTCCGAAATCGTCTTGAATAACACTAAGATAGACTTTGTTGTTCTGCACGTTTTTCTTGTTGCACGTGTTTGATTGCATTTCACTTTGCTCACTTTTGCAAGGTTTTTTAAATTTCTGTCCACACTAGTTAATCTCAATTTAGAGGACCAATGTTTTTTATTGATTTATTAATGAACTGTACACAATACTATTTTGTATCTCGACACAGCATCTCTGACCATCCAGGTCCTCCGCCCGGCCAAGAGTCCTTCCTGATTCTCATACACAGACACAGCTTACCTCTAGTGGCGACATCAAACACACTTATCACCTAGGACGCAACAAGAATGGTTTGAAAGTTAAACTAGGGTGAAGGTTAAGGCGATGCCCCAAATAACCAAAAATGTCTGAAAATTTTCTTTTTTTAAATTTTAAAATGGGACTATGGATAAAAAAGAGAAGGGATATTATCTTATCTTTGTCTGTCCACCATGAGCGTTGCGCAATATCTTCCTCGCACAGAGGTCTGAAATTTAAAATTTAGTAACCCCTGTGTACGAACATATGCACCTTGAAGCCGGAATTTCAAAACTTTTCTTCGATTAGTTGTGGAATGCGGGTTATGGTGGACCTTGTGCATTAACAGGTGTACCCGTAAGGCAACATTTTAAAATGTTGATTATATTTATGGTTTAACCTTTTTATCCTTTTTATTTATTTTACAGATACTTAACCTATTTACCTTTCTTTAAAAGAATAATTGATTATATTTGTACTCTTTACTTTGTTTACTATTTATACGTTTTTTAAAATTTTTTACATCTTTTACGGCTTTTTAAACATTTTACTTTTTTTCCCTGAAATATTTTTCCAGGACTTAGCGGGATAATTCATCTAAGAAGGCAATAAAGGGCAATAATGGTCAAAAATGAATAAAGGGAGATATAATAAAAAAGCGCAATAGGACCAATAGGGCAACAATTGTAATAATGTCCTAAAAGGACAACATTTTCAAAAAGAGCAATAAGGGGACAATAGATCAAAAAAGGTAAAAAAGGTCATGAAGAGTAAAATGGTTTAAAAAACCAAAAGTTAATCTAATAAAAATTGGTACAAGGATTAAAAAGGGTGAAATAATTAAAAACTTAAAAAAGAATTAAAAGCATTAAAAGGACCAACAAGGGTAAACAGGGTAAAATGGGTTTAAAGAGGTAAAAAACGGTAAAAAGGGTAATATTATAATAATGGAGTAAAAAAAGGTTAAAAGGGGAAAATGTCAAAAAGGGTAAAAAAAGGCTATTATTTTAGTTTAAAGAGGCTAAAAAGGTTAAAATGTGCAAAAAAATCAAAAAGGACAAAATGGGTAGAATGGGTAAGAAGTTTTAAACGGGGTAAAACAATGTAAACGGGATAAATGCGTTATAGATTGTTAAAATAGTTTTGATCGGATTTAATTATAACCCTTTAACAACGTTATTATTAATACTGTGTCACTATTATTTTATATTTATTAGAACCAACAGGCAAGAGTTCAAAGTGCCCGTTTCGATGGTCGCATGGTCTAATGCACTATTGTCGTGTTAGACTAGACTGCCGAGGACGGACAGATCGGAGTTAGATTCTAGTCGGGTACACTGAGGTTTATTCCTAAATGGGTTTCCACTCCCGCTCCACGAAAATGCGAGTGCACTTTATCTAACTAAACCTTCATAGTCCCTAAGGCTACTCGCACATTGAAACGGTACGACTAGAGGTAAGGCGTAGTTGCACGAGATCCCCCGAGCAATCCCGACATGAGACTAAGGGCAGAAGTCCTCATATTGGAGACGACTCAGTCGTCCAACTACGCGCGTATCGTTCCGACCTGCGACCGGATTCCAACAAGTTGGGATTTTTCCTTGAAGTAATACGACCTTACAACTATTCACTTAACCTGTGATTTGGTTTTAAAATTTTCCCAAATGGAGAGCTCTACCATTCGAGAGACGTCCAGAGAGATGCGTGTTATATTTGTTTGATTCACTCATTCCTCCTTCGACACCTTCTTTATTCATGAAACAAATAGCCGAAACTATTGTTAATGCATTTTAGTGGGGATATTCCCTCTTAGATATCATATTCTGAAAATTGAAAAATGACACCTGGACACGGGAATCGAACCCGGGACCTTCGGCCAGATAAACAAATTATTTTCAAGGAGGTACATACAACTAAGAGTTCATTTTTCACTTTTTACTTTTCACTCTATTTAAAAAAAACTCAAAATAAAGCACCACTCAACGACAACTAGGAGGACAAGGTTATATCTAATTTGAGGAATTCGGTCTCATTGTGCGGAATCCAGTCGTACGACTAAGTCGAGCGTTATTTGTAGTTGGACGTAGTCGGTTCCAATATGTGAATAACCTAACACATTAGTGTAGCCTAACTAGTACATAGGAGTTTAAACCGAGCGGGTAGTAACATGGGATACTAAAATAAGATTCAAAGTATTGTGTGTTAATGGGGAAGTTATAACTTTAGCTTCAAAAGAAATATCACCCTTTACAACATGTTAAGATTAGAGCTATATTTTGACATTGTCTATTGATCATCCTACTGTCACGTTTTTAAAATCACAATTCAACCCAATTTAAACACAATTTAAGTTTTGACTACTATTATTTGTGGTTAATTTTATATGCTAAAATAATAAAGATATTTATAGATTTCCCTTGTGAAGAAGGGTACATCAGCTAGTAATCTTATATTTCTGGGTACGGGAGCTAATACATATTTGCGTGGTAATATAATTTGTTAGTTATACTTACCTGTTATTTTTAAATACTCTTTTCATAATATATTTCTAGTTATTCGGGTAGTAAGCATTTAATTATATCAGTTGGGTGTAGATTATAAAGGTAGAATTTGGAGGAACTGTATAAAATTTGATTATAAAGAGTTGTAAGGGAACCAATTAGAAAAATAAATCTTCCTTAATACATCCAACTGGAATTAAAACTGTGACCTCTTCGTCACCAGAAACACAGATTAGATAAATCGGACATTTAATCCACGTTCCAACCGAAATGAGTAACAATTTATTAATGGTGTGGTTAATTATTAATATAAATATCAATAAATAAACATTGAAGAAAAATGTTTAAAAATATAGTACTTTAAATAAATAGCTTAAATTTTGTCAACTCAAATACATTTTACATACATTTTGAAGATTAAAAATGGTATCTTGTTTTCAATTTAATATCACGTACAGATTGAATTACTTGCGCACATAGCTGCCAAGCACTTATAAATTGAAACGAAACACGATATCTTACATATTTTGGCTTAAAGAGGTTTAAACATAGAGCATGTAAATAAACGTCGCTTTAATATAAAGCGCCTTGAAGCAATTTTCTTAGGTGATAAGTGGTACAGCAAATAAAACTGCTCTGTGTGAAGTGGATCTGAAAGAAACGGAAATAAATCTTGTGGTAAGAGTAACTAATTTTGGGGATGATAAAGAGAGAAAAAACAAAATAAACAATAAAAAAATTATTTATTTATCAAAAAATAAAATGAAAACTATTGATTTACTTGTGAAATTTATTCTCTAATAAAGGAATAACTGCTATTAACTGACGGGATTGGTCATGGTTTAATACGTGCAACACGTATTATTATTATTATTATTATTATTATTATTATTATTAGCAGCATGTCTTACTACCCGTTCGGGTTATTCGCACTTACGCTAAAGTGTAATGGTAGGGTGATTGTGAGATGAAATGGAGGACCTACAGTTTAACGTGGGATCCGAACCACGGTGGAGGCCTGGTATTCCACACATTCACAAGTTGTGATTAATACACGTCTTGTCAGAGGTGAAGGAAGGGTTTGGCAATCAGATAGATCTGTGCCGGGACCAAGGATTGAACCCCGGATCCCCAGCACATAAGTCTGACACCTTAGCCCTAGACCACCAGGTCACCCTGCATCATGGCTTACTACCCGTTTTGCTACTCATATATTTACAATATCTGGAAGGTATAATATCCAGATTTTCGTAGGAGAAGAATAAACCATTTTAAAAACTCTTAATATATCTGGCAGAGATTCAAACACAGGCTTCCTAAACACTAGCAGACCAGACGATATTCATGCCTTAGTATCCACCAGTATGTGTCAGGATATAGTTATTTCAACCACTTTCACTAGAACGTTTGTTTTAAAATGTGCGACAATCTCCTTTAAGACGTATTAATTGTAGAGGTTTATTATTATTGGTGAATGTATGGGTGCTATTATGCTAAGGTTACTAGTGCCATAGACAACTAGTGGTGGTCTTTTAAAAAAGATCTTGTGTTGTAGGTTTGCTCAAAAATCACAACATATCAATACTGTTGGTGGCCTTTATTCTATCTAGCCCCCGTGGTTTAGACACATAAGGAATAAAGTTGACGTGATCAATTTTTACTCTTGGGTACGATGAACATCTTTTTTTTTTATTTGTAGAACGTACCAAAACAAGAATTACTAACTTTTATTTAGTAATAGGCGAGAAAAATTAAAATTATAGCACCACATCTTACTACCCGTTCGCGTTATACTCTTAAGTACTAATTACGCTAATGGGTTAGGAATTTGGAATTTTGAATTTAGAGGAAGTGAACCCCCATTTGTGTGGAGGGCGAGTGGAAAACCCTTTAGGAAAAACCACCCTCAGTTCACCTGACTGAGATTCGAACCTCGATCTCCCCATACCAGGCAGTCTAGCTTAACACGAAACTACCACGTTAGCTAACTATGCCACCAAGGCGGGTAATATGTGAGAATAATTATATAGCATAATCTTGTTTGGAAATTTGACTTAAAAGAAGGTCTACAAATATCACTCTATAATCATAATGAATGATGGTGCATTTCCTTCTAATGTATTTTCTCATCTGATCCCACTTATATTAAGCAACTAATAGAAATATGTTGAGCGTATGAGTAAGACCGAGGTAAAAATGTAGGACATCATTCTAGAGTTTAGCAGAATAAAAAGTAGAACACTCAATTTTATTTATAATAGGCTATAGTATTTCATATTAAATTATGAATGCAATGTGACGTTTAAATTTAAATAAGCCATAGAGCTATAAATATAATTCACTCAAACGTTAAAGTAATAAACCAAAATCTTAGGAAGGCAAATATGTACAGTCGGTTCGATTAAGAAGGATCCATTTACTACATCTAAAAAAGCTAGCAGCTTTTCTTAAATATAATTACCCTCCAAACCATTTGCTTTGGAGCATTAATTTTCTTAAGTTAGTGTGAATTTTGGCTATGTGGGTTTATTATGACAGTCTAGCGATACAAAGTAGCTATTCCATGGGATGGCCGTAAATATCTTGATGGCAGCCTCTCATTTTGTAGCATGTCACTCAAGTAAAATGACATCTACAAACCGTAATATGCACAAAATACTAAACTGAAATAAAGGAATCCAATGAAGAGAAGTAAAACTGATATATTCGGCAATAATATCATTTGTGTTATACTTACTTTAAGTGGATGTTCCCGGATACAAACACCATGCTTCGACAAACTATCCTGCAAATATAGCGGAAGCGAAGGTGTGGCAGTTTTGACAGACGTCTGAACCCTTTAACACTCGATGTTGACGAAGGACCGGACTGTCATTGGTTCAATGCCTCAAGCTACGAGCACTGCTGCCCTAGCGGACTTCCTCGGCAACTCTTTCTCCGCTTTTCCCACCNTTTCCCACCTCCCCCCCCCCTTCCTTCTTTTTCTCTCACTACATGCCCATATTTGGTCTTATCTAGAGTCAGAAAAAAGCGTATCTAACGGGTGACGCTTAGGTTCATTCGACTGTAGCTCATCATATTATATCCTCGAAGGAGGAACCCCTGCTCCAGCAACTGAAGAATAAACTGGTGGTCTTGATGTTTGGGTCGTGAGTCTCACCACCTTGAAGCTGAGGGAACCTCGTCTGACGTACCAAGTATTCGATAAATATACAAGCCCTTCAGACTTGTAGTAGTCAAGGAGACTAATTTGGTTTCTGTTAGTCGAAGCGGTTATAATGTATTCTAGGTCCGAAGAGTGACTAAGTTTTGTTTCTGTGTCCTTCTGACTTAGTATAGTTAGTCTAAGTAGCTAAAATGTTTTCTAAGTCCTTCAGACTAGTTACCGTAGTCAAGGAGACTAATTGTGTTTCTGTTAGTCGAAGCAGTTATAATGTTTTCTAAGTCCTTCAGACTCGTTATTTTAGTCAGAATGACTAAATTTGGTGTTGTGTCAATCTGACTTAATTTCTTTAGTTAGATAGTTTGACTAAATATTCTCCCTATGTCTATATGACATAGCTTAAATACTGGGGCTTTGAGCTCTATACGTAATAAGGACCTTGCTTTAAGGTTCCTATTCTCCATAAGTTAATTATTTCGTTTTAAGTCCTTATCACTTAACAATATTTTATGACGCCGTGGACGTCATGCTCACTTGTTTGAATTTTTGTATGGCTACAAGTAGGTTGTATAAACACCTGATTGTTAACCATATGCTAATGTAATTCACAGACCATCCTCTTACCATTTATTTATTGTGTCTATGGGACCTTTCTTAATTTAAAATCAAGCTAGTTAGCTTGGCCGACATTTAGTTTAGTAACTCTAAAACTATAGGATTTTCAGTTATATTTTTATTAGTAATTAATTCACCATGTTTTCTGTTTAGACCCTTCTGGTGGTAGTCTGGCGCTAGCCGGGCTGTTTTGGAATCCAATACTCTCTATCAACTTAACTTCAATTTGACTGTTCCGTGTAGTTTTGGACACGTTTTCTCCCGTGCTACGGGAAGTTCCTATATTTTTTGAGTTGTTAAATCTTAACAAATTTGTCAGTTTAAAACTTAATGTTTTACTTTATACTTCTAAGAGCTACGTTTTCCTTAATCAATTTAACGGACATTTATTACTGTTTTCCTGCTATAAATTGTAACCCTATATCATCTTGTTATGTTTTTTTTATAATAAATCTATTATTGTTATCTATTTATTTCTCTTTCTCTTATGAAATATTTCCCAGTCTCTACTTTGTTATACATTTACTTTGTAATAGTTGTCGTTACCTCCTCTACATATTAGAGTGAAGGGGAAGTCAGTGATACTATCTAACAGACGGATTCGCTGAGTTGAACGATCACTAAGCTATGGGAATCTGCCAGATGAGTATTGATTGAACGCACATCAGATACAACAAAAAATTTCCTTCCCATCGGATTCATATAAACGTTCCTTCCACATTAGTTTCCCGATCAACATGACTTGGGTTGAATACTCATTTTAAATAATAAATGAAAAGTGAAAAATACAAGGAAATTATTTTCCTAGGTGGTGTATACACATTCTTTGTTTCAATGATAAGAATAACATTTTTACTTTCACATAAAATATATTTGCCAGAACTTACATAGATGAAAGTTTGTCTATCCTTTTATTCAAATCTATATGAAATGTAAAATTGTTGAGTAAATCTATCAACTTAGATTCCACGTCAACAAATAATTAATTAATGGATTCGCCTATCGTTTAGAGGAAATAATCACATCAAAGAGTTGTTATTGCATTTATACATTATTACTGCAGTATCACCGGTTTGTAATCGTACCAATCACTATGGAAACGGACTGTTAACAGGTCAACCAATATTAATTATCATCTGGATGTTTTGTTAGAATATGAACATATGGTTATCATTAAATAATGCCATAGCAATAGTTTATTACACATACACACACACATACATACACTTGTGAGAATGCAAACAAGGGCTTCAGTCTTATCTTTTCTAATTTCTCGCTGACAGAGTGGCTGAGTTTTGAATATAGATTGTGTGTATTGATATTATTTACCACTCTACCTCCACGAAAATACGGGTTTAACCTATCTAAATTTAACTTTTTATGTCTCAATCCAATTATTGTAAATATTCGAGTGAAAAAGACGAGTAGTAAGGTGCAGAGCACGGCAAAAAATAATCACATAAAAAACAGGATATTACCATAGTACAAATAGCAATAGTAATGTTCTAAACAGGTTTACGCTACAAGTCTCATTATCAAGGAAGGAAGCTTCTTTCTTTAAGCCCCCTACATTTGGTTTTTTTTTCCAAAAGAAAATTTAATTTTCGCGTGAGCCTTATATCAAAAATAGTAATTGCGCTTAAATATTCAGATTTTAAAGTAGAAAAATTCACCAAAATACGAAAAACATTCAGTATATATTCATTAAAGAAGTAAAACATTTACTATTTAACAAATAAAAAGATGAATCAGAATTACTTAGCCTCGCATTTAGGGACTGATCAACGAAAAAATGGTTGACACGAGAGGACAAATTCGTCGACAGAAAATTGATCGACACACAAAATTAGCTTGGATAAAGTAGTCAACATGAATAGGATCAAATGGTCAACAAACTCGTGTATAAGAGGATCAAGTGGTCAACAAACTGTTTAGGAGGATCAAGTGGTCGACAAATTGTTTAGGAGGCTCAAGTGGTCGACAAACTCTTGTATATGAGGATAAAGTGGTCGACAAACTGTTTAGGAGGATCAAGTGGTCGACTAACCCGTGTATGTAGAATCAAGTGGTCGACAAACTCGTGTATAGGAGGATCAAGTGATCGACAAACTGTATAGGAGGATCAAGTGGTCGACTAACCCGTGTATGTAGAATCAAGTGGTCGACAAACTCGTGTATAGGAGGATCAAGTGATCGACAAACTGTATATTAGAATAAAGTGGTCGACAGTCAACCGGTCGGCACAAGAGGAACAATTCACAACGGATCCAGTTAAGAGCTGAGTGACCGAAATCAAACAAAGTGTTTGACAACAAAATTGTAATCGGAAGAGAAAATGTAAAATAATTGATTATTCATTTTTGAATTATAATTGATTTGTAAACTATGTTTTCAAAAGTCAAAATTCATTGTTTGTGAGCTGCTAGAGTCTTTACATTATGTTAGGTGAATCCTTATGAATGTTTAAGACAATAGACTGGATTTATGGTGACGGAGTGGTCGTGGTTTGAATCTCAGCCAAGTGTAATGGGGATGTTTATTTAATGTTTCTCTTATTGTTCCTGACTCTCCCTTTACGTAAATGCTAGTAAATTTCCTCTAAATTACACTTCCCTCCTTTCCACCCTTTAATGTGTAGATATGCGAAGAGCCCGAACGGGTAGTAATACATGATGCAAAAAATACATTTTAAACAATCTCTGGAGTACTGCCTTTGTGATACCCTAAGTATGATACGAAAATATGAAGCAAATTTTTATCAAATCCACAATTTATTGCACCATAATATTAAAAAAATTACAATTATTTCTCTTGACCAGCCACCTATGTTTTGAAAATATTTACTTTTGTGAGTTAAAAATTCGCATAAAGTATTACTCTACAATCACAAAATTAGTTCCCGTGCTACTAGAAAGATATAAATTAATAAAACAAAAGTCTAAGATTAAAGTAAATAGATAACAAAATACTCCATGGTGTGAGCCCACAAGTGAGCTATGCTGACCGAGTGGTTGCCGCCGTTAGCGATGGTAGTACCAACATTTGTGGATAGAGGGTGTCATGGGGTCAGCACAACAAATTAATTTTTAAGTGTGTTTGCGGGGTAAGATAAAATTTAAAAAAATTCAATTTTACTCAGGTTGAATAAATTTGGTAATCACAAATCTAAACTGTCCACTGTACACTTAGATTCTCCTAAATATAACTCAAACCAAACCAAAGCCAATAGATTATTCAACTATTTAGTATTACTCTCTACTAACATCCAAACATTGATTTTTACGTAGAAAACACACTCAACAATTAGCACCTGATGAATTACTTGGCTTAGTTTTGAAATTTAGAGCAAAATGTATTTTTATAAAAACAAAATTAATGTTATGGCTCAACCCCAAGAAACAAATTCACTGAAAACTAAAATATTTCCAGAAATATAAGCTATTTTGAAACCAAGAGACGAGGTATATTCGTAGTTGGTTATTTTACCCTCAAAGCTGATGTATCTTTCAAGCATGATTAAGATATTTGAAGTTTTTATTTTATTTTTAGCACAGCTTTTTACTATCCTTGTACTAACTATGCTAATGAGTTTGATATGTTTAAGGTTGAGTTTATTGGAGGTGTAGGGCCTACTTGCATTTGCGTATAGGTAGAGTTGAAAACCATGTAGGAAATACATCCATCACACCCGATCGGGATTAACCCCTGGTCTCGCCACAATCAACGATTCCGTCTTGCACAAGAGTAACGGGTTAGACCATGCGGCCATGAATACGGGTGATATTTGGAATAATTGAATAAATTATCATGTTTTTCAATAAAATATGGGGATAAATAAAATATTGCCTTAACCTATACAGTGTAATTCGAAAAGTTAACAGACAAATACAACATGTAAAGTAGATATTGCGAAAAAGAAAATGTTTATAAATCTTGAATATTGATTTATCACTTAAATGTTTGCACTAATTGCTTATAGATACACTAAATGCTTAACAAAACATAATTAGATTATATCTCATATTTCGTACATGATAGGCATAGTTTTTTTTGTGATAAAATTGGAGTTAACTAATTTCTGGAGCCTCTGATATTACCATGAAATATTGCATACATATTTGGTTTTAAATCAATTAAAATATATAGCCTACTATTAAACTTAAATGTAACTCCTTAACTTTGAATTTAAAAAATGCTAGCCAGCATTTTACAAGAAGTTAAAAACAAGTTGAGCTTATCGTATGGCAGGGATTGATTTTTTCTCGCCTTGTCTAAATACATTTCTGGTTGTATGAATATGGACTAATTAATCTTGGATGTTAGGAATGAGGAATATTAAATTTAGAGAAAGTGTACCTGCATTTTCGTGAAGGTATAGGGAAAAATCATTTAGGAAAATCCACCTTCATTGTCTATAGGCCTAGAACCTTTCGACCACCGACGTGGGTAACATGGATCAAGGTGTATTTAACAGGGGAAAGATGACTTTATTCTTGAATAACATAAAATCTACTGTAGGAGTAAATAGCACTGTGTTTGTGTATAATAATTTTTATTTTACTTAATTCCTAACCATCTGAATAATAACAACAAAACGAAAACTGTAATTAACTTTAATCAACAACCCTTAAAGAAATAAACATTTCATTTTTTTCGAATGTCTATTTCAATAAGAATTTTTAGCTTAATGGTAAATAGATTATAAAATAATGAGGATGAATGTTTGAAGGAACAACGGTCAACAGACCATTATCATTTATAGTTGAGTTTGTAATCGCTATCAAGACCGTAGCCGAGGGGGAGAAGGTAGGTTCTTCAAACCCCCCTCCTTTGAACTCAACTCTATGTCTGGTAGTCCACACTGGGGAACATAGAATTTGTCACTGTAGTGGGTTTTACCACATGTTCATGTTAGGGCAGGGGTCCTTTTGAACTATCTCTTAGATTAATCAGATCCATAACCTGTTTTTAAAACGTACTACCAAGAAGAACTAAATAACAGTAATTCAAACTTTAAGCTGCATTATTATTTCTTATATAATTTCTCAACTTGATAAAAATAAAGTTTCCTGATCTAAATAATATTATGTTAATCAAGGCCCGGATTTTGATGACGTGTTATATTTTTATTGCTTCATAGCATACAATGTTCATAAATATATCAAATCTGTTCATGCTCTCCTTATTGTAGAAATGTTTATTTTATAGATAATTTTTTGCTCATGTTTTCTCATTTTGGAATTTGGAAGTAATATTACCGTAGTTTTTTCATTACTGGAGTCATTTTTAAGCAATTATAGGAATTTTTGAGTATTTTAAAGCATTCATTTTGAATGAGTCTATTTTTTAATATAATCCATATTTTATAAATGCATAAAGGATTCCAGAACACAGTTGTCGGAATGAGAAGATAATGCAGGCCACAAACTCTGTATCTACTTTGATTGTTTGGTTGTAGAATACATATTCCTGCTGAGACTGCAACTAAGCTGGAGCCTGTCGACTATCGACCACTTTACTCACTCGATCTTCCAAATATTTATTTACATTTTGTCTACTGGTTGACTGTTGACCATTTTGGTTTTGCCCTTTACGCAAATTTTTAAATATAATAAGCTAGGCATGTGGTGGAATATTTTATTAATAAGTAGGCCTATAGATAAGGGATAGTATTGATCGATATCTCCCATGTATTGAGTATGAACTGTTTAATCCCTAGCAGTGGTTGTAGGCGGTACTAAAAGTCAAACCTGCCCATTGGCGCCACATTAAAATGTATTGTTGGCGTTTTATTGATTGTTATAACTGCTTTCATATTACTAATTAAAACCAGGAATCATACTATATATATATTTCATTTTCAAATATTTAAAATGTATGCTTTTTGTCAGTAGTTAGTGAGAAGTATATAATTATATATATATATTTATATAAATATTATAATAAATTAGAATATATTTATATACTTCTAAATTACAAGACTAAAAGCACCAGTTTCTATGTCAACCAAGTATATGCATTTAAACCCACGAAACAAATGAGTAAAAATGGGGAGATACATAAATATCAATAAAAAATATGTGTACTTCATAAAAATTTTACTTAGGTTTTTTTTTTTGCCCTCCTTGTCGTAACTCACCTAAAAATGATCGAGATGTGATCGATTCACTCAATTTGTTCTGATAAAATGTACTTTATAAAATAAATATAAATTGGGGTGGAGGGGGGCTTCTGCCCCATTACCATAATGCCTCACCTAAAAATGATAGTTATGCCATTTATTCACTAAATTAGTTAGACTAAAGTGTAGGGCCTGATTTCTAAAAAAAATTACTTTAGGGGGACTTTTGCTCACCTAAAAATGATAGATGTGGTTTCTTAGCTAAAATGGTTAAGATAATCTGCGCTTTATACAAATTTAACTTTGAAGGGACTTCTGCCCCCGTAGACATAGCATCTCATCTAAAAATGAATGAGAAGATATTTGATAGAACAATTCGGGTAAGGTGTTCTGTAGGAAAATTTGGACACACAAACATATGAGCCATATTGGTGATGAAGACTCGCTTCTTACGGACAAATGATTATCAGCATCGCCATCTCAGTTTTCATGGCAATCATCTGAGGGGGGTATGTAGGGGACGTGAGAAAAATCCAGTATTTTTTAATTTTTATATCAAAACTTTTTTGAGCCAAATAAAAAAAATATTGCTTCAGTAGAAACATACGAGTTAATTTGTCTTCACGTGGTGATACCAACAGTTTTTAAACATAGCTCAAGTGAATAATAAACTTTTTAAACGAATGAAAATGTTTGTGAAATAATGCCTTCATTTTCGTTACAGATATTCAACAACATCTGTTGATAGTACTCTGTGAAAACGATTTAATTCTATGTTTCTACTGAAGCAATTTTTTTTATTTGGGTCAAAAATGTTTTAATATAAAAACTTTAAAAAAAACCACTGAATTTTTCTCGCACACACTACACTACCCCACTTCCCCCCTGCCCCCCACCCCTTGAGCACATAAAAGAATGTAATATGTAAGCATTCTAAGGTAGTACGTGTCCTCTACGTTTTGATTATTTCGCAATGTTATAGGGATCAGAGCTCTTGTTTTTGCCTTCAAGCCGATAAAAAGTGTAATATGTAACTATGTTGAGGTAGTAACGGCAATTTCTCTAGGTACTGTTATTTAACGTTTAATGAAGAATGAAAATAAGACCAAAGCAAGTTTACTCGATCCCATTGTATTTATTCACTAAATTATCTCTATTGCTATAATTTTACATACTGCAGAATGGAGAAAGAGTCATTATATACATCTAGTCACTCAGAATGGGGAAAGATTGACTAACTACTAAAACTAATTAAAACTAAAATAAGTACAAATTTGAACACTCTGAGCACCTATTTGAGATTCAAAAATTCATTCAAGCTTCAGAGACTGCCCGACATGAGACTATTTTTGTTTTTAAAATTAATACCTAGATCTCAATAGTGATAAATAAAAATAAGC
>CABFOV010002380.1:70807-86800 GCA_902141375.1 Timema poppense | reverse complement strand
AATTACGCTAATGGACTAGGAATTGGGAAGGTTGAATTATAGGAAGTGAACCCGCATTTGCGTGGAGGGAGAGTGGAAAACCGTTTAGAAAAAACCACCCCCAGTTCACCCGACCCAGATTAGAACGTCGAGCTCAACATGACAAGAGCGTTAGCCAACTACGCCACTACAGTAGTTACTTGTATGTCTTTATAAGGTAAGCTATGTGTTCTACAGCTTCTTTTTTCTCGCGACCCTTTGAAGAGTGAGGCGATGTGATCGTAGAAGAAATCAACTTGATTATTTTGACCGATGTCTAAGTTTTAGAAACCTGTGAATCAGATCAAGTAGCCTTCACAATGTTTTTTATCTGTTACTAGGACTATATATGGAACCATTTTACCTATCGGGCTAAAACTTGGCATCTAAGGTTTTCTTCGGGTTCTCCTGATGTGGTTTAGGAATAAACCTTAAAATTTAGAGTAATTGAACTAGGGGTTAAAATTCTATTCTCTCTAAATCAGCTATAACAATGTTGATTAAAATGTATATCCTGGAAGAGTTAAACATCACAAACAAAATGTAAACTCTCATTTTATCGTAAAAAGCAATTAGAGTATAATTTACACAAATGTACATTTTCAGTTTTTATTATGTATACACAAAACCTTGAAATATTAAATAGCTCATCACAGAAAAAATATAAGACTATTAAAAATAAAAATAATGTAATCGAAACATATTTTTATCAAACCAAATGCTTTATAGATATAAATTAGCAATTATATTTTTATGAAAGTGTGAAATGGGGAATTGGATGTTATTCTCTTGGGTAGCCAGAAATGTTCCTCTTTTATTAATGTTTCTGTAACAGTGTATTTAGTTTCATTTATGTTCTAAATTAGAATGGGATGCTCTTTTTTCTATTATGCTTCTACGACAATATAATGTTTATTATTATTATCACCGCGTCTTACTACCCGTTCGGGTTATACGCACTTACGCTAATGTGTAATGGTAGTGTGATTGTGAGNACGCACTTACGCTAATGTGTAATGGTAGTGTGATTGTGAGATGAAATGGAGGACCTACAGTTTAACGTGGAATCCGAACCACGGTGGAGGCCTGTCATTCCCCACATTCACAAGATGTATTGTCAGAGGTGAAGGAAGGGTTTGGTAATCACATAAATCTGTGCCAGGACCGAGGATTGAACCCCGGCTGCCAGCACAGAAGTCTGACACCTTACCCCTAAACCGCCAGGTCACCTGACGATATAATGATATTGTTTAATATATATTAAGAGTTTTAAGTAAAAGTATTCATTTTCAGGTACATTAAAGGAGGTAACAGCTCTGTGTCGTGGACTATATAATTTATTTACAGATGGTGTAATTTTTGAAGTTGAAAAATAAATATTGTAACCAATGTTAATATCTGGATAAAACTTAGTAGCTATAGTTTTCATAATTCTCCCCCAATCAATACTCTGAATTAGACATACTGAAGGTCGAAAAGAGAAAATATCACGCTTCTCAAACTCCACTTAAACTATTTTAACTTAACTATTTATCTAGACATTGCTTAACATTATGAAACTGTCAATTTTTATTTTTCAACTAAAATTAATTCTTTAGGTATTTTAACTAAGCATAGATCTACAATTTTGACAATATTTCCGCAAATTTCGTGTTATGAAATAACTTGACATTATAAAAATTTTAGGACATTAAAACTAAATAAATGGTACGGAATTTCACAGTGACTTTCTCACTCATTGCCTAAAAATTGAGATATTTACTCAAAAACTCATAATATATATGAAACTAAATAATATGCACTAGCAAACCAGAGAACAAATTATTTTATTCTTACATCTTTTTACCCCCGAGATTAAATATCATGATTTTATTTTTAAAGAATTAAAGTCCTCATTTGTACACTTGGATACATAAAAAATATTGATATTGGGTCCACACGTGTCAACAAATTATATGTGCGCATAGCTTGAAAACTATTTGTTTTATAAAAATATATTTCAAATAAAGGATTTTCGGTAAGTAATAAATTTATTAAGTAATCCTGTTGAAATATTCAATTAATTAATTAAGTAAGTAATTTATATCTCAAAGACTTGTGGAGATACAATTAAAAATTAGAATTTACGCATCTGTGTGTAACCCTCAAAATCATTTTGATGAAAAATTGAGAATAACCATTTTGTTTTAAATATTTGTCAAAGCTTGGAAATTAAATTTAATCAAAATCCTTAAGGCTGATTTTGATTTTTATTCAACTTCTCTTCCCGCCCTTAAAGAAACTACCCTTAATTGTATGGTTTTATGCCCAATTCCAATAACTCCTCGGGACAACCCTATGACAAAAAAAATACCAAGATTTTAGTCCAACCAATAAAATAGTTCAGGCTCTAGCCCGAGGTACAGACAGACAGCATTGAGAAAACCACTTTTCCGGATTCGGGAGATCATGGAACGTCGACATTCATCAAAATCTTGAGTTCGATATTTCTTTTTACCATCACAGAACTTTATCTAACTCTAAGGTAGCGAGAAATTAAAGAGCTTTAACTGAAATTTATATTTATAAATTCCAAAGTCTCTGAGCTATAATCTAATATATATATATATACTATACATATTTTATATACATAAAGTAAAACCTATTCGCCCATCACCGTATCTCCTCAACCTCTGGTTCTGGAAAAATTAAATTTGTTGTAAAGTTTAATTTTAGGTCCTATTCAAGAGAGAATATGGGGGTCTCATGAAATTGACCACTAAGGAGTAAAATTTGGGGTTAAAAGTTTTTAAAGTTCACTTATCTATATTTTGAACCAATAAACAAAGATACTTGAAATTTAAAATTAAGGCTCCTTTCTAAAATACGCTTTTTTCACCGATCTCAATATTTTCTCAATCCCGAAACCTGAAAACTTGAGATTTTTTTTGTCAGGAAGATAGCGGGATTGCCCCATTTAACCATAAAAAACTTAAATTGGGAGATTATAAATTGGGGATCAGGTAAATGGGACGTTTATAATATGTAAAAACCTTTTAGATGAGGTATAAAGTTAAAAAAAATTACAGAGGTAAAGAGACAATACTCTAGATATAACATTATATCTTAAAATTTGAAATTTCTAAGAGTGAACTAGAGTAAAGGGGCTGGGAGGTAAAATACTAAAAATTTCAAAATCTAATGTGATTCTAATATAAAGTTTACCTAGAGCGGTAGAATGCTAAAATCTGGCATACAGGTAAAAAGACCAATCAAAATAAATATAAAGTGTGAATATTGTCATTTTTATATTGGGACTTTGGGAAATGGGTGGGAAATGGGGGGGGGAGGGTTTGAGTTATTAACAGAAATAAACACTTTTAGGAGTGTTAGAAAGTTTAAATTTGGCACGCAGAAAAAAGGACAACTCCCGATATCCTAAATCGTCTTAAAATTATAAATGCCTTAGTAGAAGTTGTTTGGATTAAAAGCAGGAAAGGGAGGATTTCAGTTTACAAAATTAATATATTCAAATACTTTTCCGTGTGGTACAAAATTTATAATCCGCAAGAAGGTATAAAGAACACTCTAAATAGCAATAAAGGGCAAACAATTTTAAATGGAGAAAATAAGTGCAAAATGGAAGGAAGGTTGGATGGAAAGACTTTTAGGGGAAAGAATATTAAATTGGTCAGAAATGTTGAGGGAATACGCCAATAACTAAACACATTTTAAATATCTACTATTTAAAAAGAGGGTTGAGCAAAAGGAGGCTTTCAAACTTTCCCAAATCACAGTAGTGAAAAACTTTTAAATGTAACAGGAGTTTGAAAATTTTCAGGCGGGTATTATAACCCCCAATCATCCATAAAGGTCTTGATACCCTAATTTTTTAGATGAGGAAAGAGTAAATAGGGAAGAGGTATACCCTCCAGATTCTTAAAACGGAAAAATAATTATTTGTTACATAAAATAATAGTTCAACATGTAGCTCAATAGATATTTTCGGATAGCTGAATGGCATATGCACATATAAGATTACAAAATTTAAGTCCGCGAAATAAAAGAGCCAGAAATCGTTACAGCTATTACTACTATTATTACTGTGTGATTTTTACCACTTTCAGCACTTTCAGCACTTACACAATTTTAATATTTATTTTTATTTATGCTCCTTTTTCTAAAAGGTTTTCCCTTTTACCTCGCTACCCTTTTTATCCTTTTAATCTTTTTTATCTTATAACTGGGTAAAGAGTGTAATAAGGGAAAAAATGTTAAAAGGTGTAAAGAGTAGGCCTAAGTGGTTAAAAAAGGGGGAAAAGGGGAAAACGGGGTAAAAGTGGTAGCTTAAAAGTGGTAAAAAAAATGATAAAAATGTATTATAACTACTTTTTAACCCCTTCTACTTATATTTCCCTCTCTTCTACAACTAAACTTTCGTATCTCCATCCTGTTTACTCTTTTTACTTAGATTTTCTTTAAATATATTAGTTTTACTCTCCATCCCTTTTTCCCTTTTTAATCTTCTCATTATTTTTAACCTTAGCTAGTCTCCCGTGCAAAGCTGGATACTGGTATTATATAAACACTAATTATTACGATATTTGAAATTATGAAACACATTGTTATGCTCTTTGGGGGATGGAGCTTTTCCTCGTTTTCAATATTTTCTAACAGTGTGTATTATTTCGTTTCACACATTTTTTGTAAATGTCTATTTTAAGATAAAAAGAGAGAAGGTAATTGCGGTGCACCGTACCCTTTATTTGGGTAAATAATAAATAGCGCGATTACTTTATTAATTTTAATATATTTAGGATTATTTTAAGGTGTAAATTTAATCAGTCCATTTTTCGTATATGATACAAAATATCATTAAATAATATAATCAAATTGTGTTGAAATTAAAGAGAAAACAATCCTATAGAAATCAAATTAGAAGGCACTAGATTTATGAGTTTCATAGAATACCTATAGAAGAATATGTTTATTATAACTCTTCCAGAAAGAGTTTTTAAAGGTTTCAGCAATACTGGTCCTTTTCAAGGAACATTTTGACAATTTTTGCACTTGTTCTCCCTTTTGTCTTTATCCGTCATTAACTAGTCAATGCTTCAATGTATCAGTACAATTAGGCATTTTTTCTTTCCGTGATATAAATTCAAATTATTGCGATATGTGTTGCTTAGTACTTAAGAGGTAACGTTTTATTCGTGATATTTCACTAAAAAGTAATACTTTAGCTAAATATAGTACCAAAGCTACACTTTCATGCTAGCTCATTAGACAAAAATAACTAAACGAACCTCGGTGGCGTAGTTGGCTAACGCGCTAATCGTGTTGAGCTCGACTGTCGAGGACGGGGAAATCGAGGTTCGAATCTCGGTCGGGTGAACTGGGGGTGACTTTTCCTAAATGGTTTTCCACTCTCCCTCCACGAAAATGCGGGTTCACTTCCTATAATTCAACCTTCCCAATTCCTATTCCATTAGAGTAATTAGTACTTAAAAAGCGTATAATCCGAACGGGTAGTAAGACGTGGTGCTAAATATATATATATATATACAAGTAAAAGATTATTAAAACCCCTTTAAATATTTGAGAATTTCTGTATTTATTAATTACAATATTATGGCAGGACCTATTTATTTTAGAGCAAAGGTTTGACAGCCTCAAAGACCCCCCAAACCCCCTTACCAATTAATTTTAGAATTAGTATAAAACTGGGTTGGACAAACTTATGTTAGCAACCTGAAAGTTTAATATAGTACTAGTAATCTTTATAAAAATAATGAACAATTCAAGTTCAATTTTAATCTTGTATATAATATGTAAATACGTAATATATGTTATGTATAGCAATGAGTCTATATCAGTGGGTCCCAATCTGGGGTATTCGTAATATAAGTGGTACGAACAGCTATTCCCGATGGTACACCGCGAGAAATAAACCAAGAGAATTAAAGCCAGAAAAATATAAGGCGTCAGCAAATCTTGTAAATATATTCAGTCCAAGTCTAACCAAAAGTAAAACATATTTAAACAGCGAATGTAATGATGGCAATATTGGTTATATCCCTGAGAGCCGGTGCAGCCGGCTGTCTGTGTAATTATATCCCCAAGAACAAGTAAACATATCCTTAAATGGTAAATGTACTCCAAATTACGGAAATAATAGGGGTGGTATGCCATTCCAAAAATTTTGGAACCTCTAGTCTATATGAATTTATTTCACAGTAATTAATAGCTACCAGGAACTAACAATAATTATTATACAAAAATAGTAACTATCATTATCGAATGCGGGAAAACTTAAAAGATACATGATGTCATCATCATTGACGAGAAAGAATCATAATAATGTGACGTCCTAGCCCCCCCGCTCCCCGACAGGGTGACACTGTGGCCCTACCGGTCGAGTTAAGGAGTCGCCCACCTCTGTGTTCAATACAGTCCTTAATAAACGTACCGTGCTCTTGAAACCTGACTGAAGGTTCGCTGCTTTGTATGCCTCGTACAGGTCCCCCTCGTGTCGGCATGGCACTGCAGGGACCAGAAGAGTCTAACTATGTCAGACAGACACACGTGGCCATTTCCCTTTCTCTAAATGGCTTCAAGCCATCAGTGTGTGTTTCTATCGCTTCAAGAAGGATTACTGGATGATTTGTTTAGATATATCGACATTATTTGAACCAAAACTAATTGTTAACTGTAAACTGATGTCCATATCCTATTTTCTTGCGCAGGGTCTTATCTGAAGGTTATAAAGGTAGCTACAGTAGCCCCATGACTTCTTTGGTGCTGACTGACAGTTAACAGTTGACAGCTAAAAGCTTTGAAAAGTTACCAGACAAAATTATGTATCCCTACGCCAAAACATATGATCCGAAAAAACATGTGTTTAGCAGCTGTCACTTCTGACAGTCAAAATTTAGGTATTATACCAAAATGTTGACAGTCAGAAGTCAGCTGTGAGCTGTCAGTCAGCACCAAAGAAGTCATGGGGCTACTGTAGATCCATTTTACGTTTTTATACGTCAAGTATGGTTTTCCGCAGCTCTTGATAGATTATATCAACCATTACCTATAACATAACGATAATAATATATTAAAACTATTTTTGACCTCAGACGTGATTTTATGTATAAAACTCCCTTGTTGTGAAAATGGAATTGTGGTTTTTGGTCGATTTTTTAATTATTATTTACAACTTGTCCTACAGTAGCCCCATGGCTTCTTTGGTGCTGACAGATTTAAAAAGTTACCAGACCAAATTATGTATCCCTACGCCGAGCCATATGATCTGCAAAAACATGTGTTTTGCAGCTGTCACTTCTGACAGTCAAAATTTAGTTATATACCTAAATGTTGACCGTTAGAAGTCAGCTGTGAACTGTCAGTCAGCACCAAAGAAGCCACGGGGCTACTGTATCTTCCGTTTGGGCTATAGCTTTTTCAAATACTTGAATATGTTAGGAACGAGGAGGAAGGTAGCGTTGAGAGGAAGTGTACTTACATTTGTGTGGAGATGGTTCAAACCATTTTGGGGAAATAAGCCCTCAGTGAACCCGTCCAAGATTTGAGCCCCCAAACCTTTCAGTCACCATCGATACAAACTAACTAACCTGTCATTTAGTCGACGTTCCCACTGATGGTTCAAGCTTTGAGATGCAACTCTGGGAGAATGTGCTGGTCCGGGGTTTGGTCGTTGAGAGAATCCCACAAATATGTCAGGATTATGGACTACCATACTACGTCATTTACTAACACTAATGCTTTAAAATATTCAACAAATATTTGTCTCATAATAAATGGACGATTCTTTGCATGCAGTTATAACATGCATTTTTAAATAATAATAATAATTATTATTATTATTATTAGCACCGTGTCTTACTACCCGTTCGGGCTATACCCACCTACGCTAATGTGTAATGGTAGGGTGATTGTGAGATGAAATGGAGGACCTACAATTTAACGTGGAATCCGAACCACGGTGGAGGCCTGGCATTCCTCACATTCACAAGATGTCTTGTCAGAGGTGAAGGAAGGGTTTGGTAATCAGATAAATCTGTGCCGGGACCGAGGATTGAACCCCGTACGCCAGAATAGAAGTCTGACACCTTACCCCTAGACCGCCAGGTCACCCTTTAAATAATTATATCTAAGAAATGGCACTTGTATGTAGGAATAAAACCAAGGATGTTATCCCTGTTCAACATCCTCTAATCATTGATATCTCCACTTATGATCTGTTTGATGTCCAATACCTTATTTGTACTCAAAACAATATGTAAGCCTAATTTTATAGATTATAAATATCAACTACCTGGTCGTTTGGAGAAAATCTAATATATTGGTTCTTGTGTTTGAATCTATGTGTTTATTCTACTGTGAGATTATTTCCCTAATTCTGTTTAAGTTTGCTATTAAGCTCACATTAATGTATAATGTCTACCGATATTAAAGTGAGTTCTTATGACAGTTCAATATCAACCACATACTTTGACAAAGTACACACATGAAAGTTTTATTGAATTTTTGATATCAAGGCCAAAAATATTGTGTTTTAGTTATACCAAAAAAATGCATTAATTATTTACTAGAATACTGTACATGTTTATGTATTTAAGCATATGACTACTTATATTTGTATTTATTTTAAATGTATTAATTAATGAATTTATAGATAAGTACACCACGATAACTATTAAATGTATGGTGTAGTTGGCTAACATAAATAAATTAATTTATAGATAAGTACACCACGATAACTATTAAATGTATGGTGTAGTTGGCTAACATAAATTAATTAATTTATAGATAAGTACACCACGATAACTATTAAATGTATGACGTAGTTGGCTAACGCGCTTGTCGTGTTGAGCTCGACTGCTGAGGACGGGGAGATCGAGGTTCGAATCTCGGTCGGGTGAACTGGGGGTGTTTTTTCCTAAATGGTTTTCCACTCTCCCTCCACACAAATGCGGGTTCACTTACTCTAATTCAACCTTCTCAAGTCCTAATCCATTAGCGTAATTAGTACTTAAAGCGTATAACCCGAACGGGTAGTAAGACACGGTGCTAAATATTATTATTAAATGTAGCAGATGTGTCGTGGAAAATATGGCGTTAATGTAGTTTGTTAATATAATACTCCTGTCATTCAGTGTAAATAAAGTGTACATATTTATTGTATATATTTTAGAAACAGTAAAGTACAACATATTTTTTATTCTTTTTAATGCTTCTAGTTTTATTTTATACTCAAAATGTCCAAAAATGTATATAATGATAGCAATGCTTGGCTTAGATTTCTCTTCTAATAATAAATCAATTTTAAAATTAAATTAAAGATTCAATCGTCAATTATTTAAGTAATACACTTAGCCTAATAGAAAATTAAAATATTTAACTAACCTTACTAGGTAATTTTAGAAGTTAAATAAATATATTTTGTTTGAAACAATAAATAAAACAAAATTTATAAAACTAATTATTCTTAAGTTATTTTTATATATATGTTTCAAATAATAAACTCTTATAATCATGTTTTTTATCTGACTTGATCATTTTTTATCCTTTTTTCCACAAAAAATAATATATATATTCTTCAATAATCTATGTTTAAATTAATCTTTATTTCTATCTAATTTCGCTGTAAACAAAGAATAGATTAGAAATTATCTGTCCTTATTTCTAATCGATGTCCAAATAGTATATGTTGCACAGAGACTTTTCTTAATTGGGGCATCTCAAGTGAAACGCTAGCCCTGTTTGAAGTGACCGCCATCAAAAACCTCCACCCTAGTGTTTATTATGCATAACGCACCGACCACGTGTATTCTCCTATCTCTGCCCGTGGCCCGCTTTAACCCTCTCTCCGTTTCCTTCCGTCCCGAGCGCCTGCCTTTTTAGTCGACAGAAGTCTGGTTCAAGATCAAACAAGGACTCTTTTCACTTTTAGTGTGTCAATTTGTGCTCGGGTATACCCTCACACCCCCTCCTTGATATAAAAGCTGGATGTCAAGGTGATTGAGTGCGTAGTCAGTGGTCGGCAGTGTCCCGGCATTCATCAGTTCAGTCGACATGAAGCAAGTGACGGTGTTAGGTCTCCTGGTCGGGCTCCTGGCCCTTGGACACGCCGCCAACATACCGACAAAAGAACAGACTCCAGAGACTATATCTCTTCAGATGAACGGCTACACCACGATGAAGGTGGCCACGGGGATGATGGGTGAAGAACCAATCGTGGTCGAACCAATCGTGTTCGAACCAATCATGACTGAGCCAATGTCCTTAGACAAAATTAACGAAGACATCGTTGAGACGATGGAAATGAATAATAAAAGTAATACAATGATGGCAATGACTGAGGGGGAGCAAAAGGAGATGCCAATGATTGTCATGGAGGAAAATAATACAGAAAATATTCCCATAATGGACACGAGGGAAGAAAATAAAGAAGAACTTCCCACTGTGGTCGTGAAGGGGGATAGAAAAGAAGATACGCCTATGCTAATGATGGTGGATAAAGAAATGCCAGTTTTAATGGAGAGAATCGACGAGGTGCCAATGATGTCAATGAAGGACGAGACGTCCTTGCCCGTGAAAGAGGAACAGACAGACGAGGACATAGGCAGGATGAATACCACAGCCACCACGGATGAATATCACGGTGTGCGAGAAGAGACTGGAAGATCTTCATCCAGCGTCGTCGACAATAGCGCTGCTGACGTCATCAAGAGGATATACAAGGAGTGCGTGAACCAAGGGTCTATTTCTTGCATCAAGCCTAAAGTTCTGTCTTTCTTGAGCTCGGCGGTTAAGAAAGATAAGATCTGGTTGACAGAAGATCTGGTTATTGAGAGAACAGCTAAATATTGGCCAATGAATGATAACTATGAAAAGGTAAGTGAAATTGAGCGTAGTATCTTAGAGATGGTCTTGTATTTAACCAATATTGAATGTATTTCAAATTAAATCTAACTTTAATTAATATGTGTCACATTTTAATACGATATGATTGTCCACATAATCAAATCAAATTCAATAAGTGAATATTGACAAGAAAAGATAATATAGTGAATAATTACTTATTATATGATATTCAATAATATAAACCATCTTTAGCCATACAGTACTTTTCCCAAAGTTTTGACAACATCTAAGTTAAACTCTGTTTATATATATATATATATATATATATATGTTATTCTAAATTTATTTTTTATTTTTTTATTTATTATTTATTAATTTAAATGAGAATTTGCATATTTATGAAATATTAAAATGTGTTTTAAAATTGCATAGCCTATCCCGTAAAATAATACATTTCAAAGTCAATGTATTATCTAGTTAAAGGATCGATGGTAGCTACTCTGCATCATTTATGTTGCAGAGCTAAAAATTAAAAACCTTACTATTTATGTCTATGGTATGATTATCTAGATGTAAGGGGGGATTATGGGAGCTATATATATAAATCATTGAGGATGTTTAAGGGGAAACACAGGAGCAGTTTCCTAGAAATAAGCTGGAAAACAACTTTTGTGATAAGATCAGTACAAGCTAACCCAACCAGGTTTCGAACTCACGGCCGACTTCTCGCGTCACTGTCAGTCAGTCCATCCAAACAAGCTGAAGCTGAGAGTCTTACATATAGTTATTTTGTGGTATGTGCAGTGGTCGAACCAAGCTGTCCCCGTGGAAGACGTCTTGGAGCGTGTGGATGGGTTCTTGTCAAGCCATCAGTTGAAAGTTCGGGTTCCCAAGGAGATCGTGTCGGGTGCCATGCTGCCCTTCGTTCCAAATTTCTTGGTTGAAAACATTCCTGGCGAGGTCGTCGTGCCCCTAGCGGACAACTCGCCTAGCTCTGGACAGGGTAAAATTATTATTATTAGTATTATTATTATAATCATTATTATTACTGGCACCGCGTCTAACTACCCGTTCGGGTTATACGCACTTACGCTAATGTGTAGTGGTAGGGTGATTGTGAGATGAAATGGAGGACCTACAGTTTAACGTGGGATCCGAACCACGGTGGAGGCCTGGCACTCCCCACATTCACAAGATGTCTTGTCAGAGGTGAAGGAAGGGTTTGGTAATCAGATAAATCTGTGCCGGGACCGAGGATTGAACCCCGGCCGCCAGCACAGAAGTCTGACACCTTACCCCTAGACCGCCAGGTCGACAGGGTAAAACAACTTCACAAATACAGTTATTATTGATTAGTGAACCATTTGACCTGAGACGGTGGCTGGTGCTAAATAATAGGCTACAATCTCTAAATTGAGTATTGTCCTAACCCACCTCGGTGGCGTAGTTAGCTAACGATCTAGTCGTGTTGAGCTAGACTGCCGAGAACGGGTAATTGAGTTTCAAACCTCGGTTGGGTGAACCGGCCTGATTTTTTCTAAATGGTTTTCCACTCTCCCTCCTCACAAATGTGGGTTCAATTCCTCAAAATTTAACCTTCCCAATTACTAATTCATTAGCGTATATAGTATTTAAACGTATAACCCGAACGGGTGGTAAGAGGCAGTGCTAAATAAAAGAGTATTTTCTAAGATGAACTACACTAATATTTTTCTTAGAAAAACAAGCAGATCATCTTGCGAACTATCTATAAACACTTTTAAAATACAAACAATTTAAAAAAACATTTTTAAATAAGAAATGTTTGAATTGCCCTCGAAATAATAATGTTTGTAAGCATACAAAAACAAATTCTTAATTACCATGAAAATCAATTTCAAGATGTCAATCTTTCTAACTGAATCTTAAAGGTTTTAGTGAAATATTTTCAATTCTCTAAAATCTGTCATAAGTAAATTAACACAATTTAAATTAATTTTATGTAAAATCAACATTCAGTATTATCTAACATGTGAAATAGTCTCTAAATACCAATTATAAACAAATTCTTTAGGGCTGTTTTTCTTTAAGTAGATTAAAAAAAAAAGTCATCAGTAAATTACTATTAAATAAATTTATTTAGAAAAACAATTATAAAAAAATATGTATAACGCAAAAAACCAATTATATACTCATTTTAAATAATTCGTTAAAATTGTTTTTAAAATGTTTGAAATTTTAAAAATATCTTTAGGCTACGATTATACGAACTTTTTTTCCCATAGTACAAGTTTAAATTTTTGGTTGTATAAGCAAAAACTCCCCAGATATACTTTGTGAACAAAATAATTATAACTATTTTCCAAATTTATCAAATTTTTAAAATCCCTCATCAGTTAACAACCCTTCAACGAATTTTTGCCCCTAAAACCAAGTATATCATGTTATTTTAGAGGTCAAACACTTCCAATACCTATATCCAGCTCAATCAAAATCATTAAAACAATATTCGAAAATTTGGATTTAAAAAAATAATTACTCATTTGTAAACTTCTCTTAAATTAATGGCTAAGGTCAAACTTAAAAAAGTCTTAGTCCAATTTTTTAGTTTCGGGGGGACATAAAGCGTAAAGATTCATCATAAATAACCTCATGATCAAAATCTGTACGATTACAATACTATCTCTTGAAATGAGAATATTATACATTTTAATCATGTGCAATAATTCTTCTGTTTAGTAAACTAGCCAACCAGAATGTTTTATATCCAAAGGTTTGAATTAATTTACTCTTAAAATGTAATAAAACATTTAGTTCAATGTTTACTAGATTAAAAATTATTTCGACTATAGCCAAGTCATAATATCGTTTATCGATTACATTTTTCCCAGCGCGTCTTCTTTCGAGTTCAGATTATACGAATACAATAATTATTTTAATAGAGTAGGATTAGAGAGGGTAATATGTTGTAGGAAGTATACCTGCATTCGCTTGGAAGGAGAGTGAGAATCAATTTAGGATAAGCCACTCTTAGTACCAACCACTTGTATTTGAACCCTTACCTCCTCGTCACAGGCAAATCCAGACTAATAACAGAGTGACGCGTTCAACCACGTGACTACCGATGCGAGTAAGTCCGTCATTTAGTTAGGATCGGTGACCTGGCGGTCTAGGGGTAAGGTATCAGACTTCTGTGCTGGTGGTCGGGGTTCAATCCTCGGTACCGGCACAGATTTATCTGATTACCAAACCATTCCTTCACCTCTGACAAGACATCTTGTGAATGTGGGGAATGCCAGGCCTCCACCGTGGTTCGGATTCCACGTTAAACTGTAGGTCCTCCATTTCATCTCACAATCACCCTACCATTACATATTAGCGTAAGTGCGTATAACCCGAACGGGTAGTAAGACGTGGTTCTAATAATAATAAGTTAGGATTTCCAACCAACGCCAGAAGGACCGGTATTGTAACCACAGTTTCAAAACAATGCATATTGGTCTAGGTTTGTGTGGGGTATTTCCCTTCTTAATTATAGTTTACGCGTCTGGGCTACATAAATCGAGCCCAGTAGTTGAAATAATAGCCCGTACTAATGTACCGCTGTCCAGGGGACGTCCGGGTATACTAATAGTACATCCTTTTCGTGGAGGCTCTTTCCATGTCCCGATGGATGAAATGATGGATGGATGAGGGTGTGGATCCAATGGTAAATCATAAATCTTAACTAACCAAACCCTGGTGAAGGTTGAGGTAATTCCCCTAAGGTACCAGCCCGGGGTCGAACTCAAGACCCGTGAGGCCGGTTTTCCTTTCGGTGAATCACACATGAAGAACTTGCTCCAATGACGGGTTTCTGATCCAACACTTGTGTTTTTAGAGCGAGGATTCATCAAGAAGATAGTAATCCCTTTCCTCCTGGGTCTCAAGTTCAAGGCCACGGCCCTGATCCCTATAGCCCTGGCCCTGATTGCTCTCAAGACATGGAAGGCCCTCACCTTGGGTCTCTTGTCCCTTGTGATGTCTGGTGCCTTACTCATCTTCAAGTTCACCAAACCCAAGGTAGGAAGATACTCCAGCGACTCCTGAATGGGGGTCTCTAATATTACTTATTTTCTATTGCTATACACTTAACGTTATCGTGGTAGAAGCTCCCCTAAGAGTTGACATTGAATCATTCTTTGGAGATCGTCTTAAGTAGGGCATACAGCTTTTTAAACATGTCTCAAATTTGGAGGTTTTTGTCTGTATTATACAAAAAAAGACAGAATTGAATTCAGCAAACCCATTTTAACATAATTTAAAAAGTACCATTAAATTTAAAAATACATGTTGATTCAGTCGGGACTGAACAACTGTATTTTGGTAGGTGTTGCTTCTTTAAATTTATTATAACGTAAAGTTTTAGGTTACATTCAGATTCGTAGACGTCCTAATAAAGTAGGTGATATAGGTGTCTATCAAACTTTTTCTGGTGCTATTAAGTTGTTTAGCTATCTAGAAGATTAGTTGTATTCAATCCAGTAAGAATCAACCTGTAATTATTTTTTTAAATATAAACCATTGAACCAACCTAGTCTAACTTTTGTAAAATGAAGAGTTTTTGGAATCCACCATTATACTTATTCTCTGGTTTGAAAGCAGTTTCTGAAATGGGCTCCTAGCTCAGCTACCTTCACGGTACCCAAAGAGTAATTTATTTTAGTCGCTTCTGTATTTTAATAAAGGTTTCTCAGAGTCGGTTGATCATTGTATTAAAGTACACCGTCTAACCCATTTAATCCACAGCACAAGGCCAACCCTTTTCGGTAACTGTGGAATAGGTCAAATATAACAATCTTTGTCCTTATATAGATATATGTTATCCAGACAAGGATTGAACACGGGTTATCTGACTTGACGCACTAATCACTCCATCAACTGCAACCTCCAAGTTCAGTCGATAGAGAGATAAACGAATAAAGACAAACACCAAACCCCTACCCGGCTTTTATATTTCTAAATTTATAGGTGACCTGGCGGTCTAGGGGTAAGGTGTTAGACTTCTGTGCTGGCGGCCGGGGTTCAATCCTCGGTCCCGGCACAGATTTATCTGATTACCAAACCCTTCCTTCACCTCTGACAAGACATCTTGTG
>CABFOV010002380.1:18360-61351 GCA_902141375.1 Timema poppense | reverse complement strand
CTCAAGATAGAGATAGGGTGTAATGGGGTTGGCTGGATAAAGCTAACTCAAGATAGAGATAGTATGTAGTTAGGTGGACTGAATAGAACTAACTCAAGATAGAGATAGGGTGTAATGAGATGGACTGGATAGAACTAGCTCAAGATAGAGATAGGGTGTAATGAGGTGGACTGAATAGAATTAACTCAAGATAGAGATAGGGTGTAATGATGTTGACTGGATAAAGCTAACTCAAGATAGAGATAGGGTGTAATGAGGTTGACTGGATAGAACTAACTCAAGATAGAGATAGTATGTAGTTAGGTGGACTGAATAGAACTAACTCAAGATAGAGATAGGGTGTAATGGGGTTGGCTGGATAAAGCTAACTCAAGATAGAGATAGTATGTAGTTAGGTGGACTGAATAGAACTAACTCAAGATAGAGATAGGGTGTAATGAGATGGACTGGATAGAATTAACTCTAGATAGGGAGAGGGTGTAATGAGATGGACTGGATAGAATTAACTCTAGAGAGGTATATGATGTAGTGAGGTGGACTGGATGTATCTAGCTCAAAATATGTATAGGATTTAATGAGGTGGACTGGATAAAACTACCCCATCACAGGGATAGTTGGTTTACTTTTTTAAGTGGGGCAATTAAATTTGCTGTCCCTATTATCATATAGTAATTAAGTAGAAGATGAATAGTTAATAGAAAGGTTTCTCTGTACTACTTCCAAATACCATGCTTTCAACCATACCATATACACTACAGTTGAATTTGTAATAACAATAATTCGTCTATTACTAGTAATCTTCAAATCAGATGTATTTATTTGGTGAGAGCATAGGTTGAGGGGTCGTGGGTTGGAAGATCACGCCATTTATTTCCCACCTGTCAGTTTTTATTAATATGTTTACGCTATTTGATTGGAGATAAGGACGATTAATACATGTAAAATATATCCACACTTGCAAGGATGAAGAATAGGAAACCATTTTGATAGTTTCTCCCTCAATACACTCGACCGAGATCCAACATTGATTTCTTTGTTATTGGGTAATTTGCGAGAGTGACGCCATAAGTCACGTGACTACCAAAGCAGGTTTTGTACTACAGTCCAATCTCCATAAGAAAATATGTTTATAAGGTAACCTGGCGGTCTAGGGGTAAGCTGTCAGACTTCTGTGCTCGCGGCCGGGGTTCAATCCTCGGTACCGGCACAGATTTATCTGATTACCAAACCCTTCCTTCACCTCTGAAAAGACATCTTGTGAATGTGGGGAATGCCAGGCCTCCACCGTGGTTTGGATTCCACGTTAAACTGTAGGTCCTCCATTTCATCTAATTATCACCCTACCATTACACATTAGTGTAAGTGCGTGTAACCCGAACGGGTAGTAAGACGCGGTGCTAATAATAATAATAATAATAATAATAATAATAAAAGATGTTTATGTAACACAAACGCATGCATGCAGCAAATATTTATAGCATTTTTACATTTTAATTGGTACTATATTTTTAATAGTCAATTTTATGAAAATTAATACTGTAAATTATAAAGGACTGCTGAAAATAACTTGGCATGAATACATATATATATATATATATATATATATATATATATATTAATTTTTTAGCCGTCAGCTAAGGCCTTTCTTGTGGATAATTTACTATATATTCTCTTCTAAGAAAACAGTTGAATGACGAATATAAATAATTAGAAGATTAATAGTAAATTTAATGTATTATATATTTTTGTAATTTCATCCCATATCTTTAATAGCTTATAATTCTAAGAAATTTCACGATATTTTTTTAAATTTCTCACATATAGAAATTATTGTGATCAAAATATTTTTCCATTTAAACGTTATGATGGACCTTTAAGTTTTATTTGACATTGAACCGAAAAGTGTTGGTCTTGAAATT
The DNA here is from genome assembly GCA_902141375.1 of Timema poppense. Taxonomy (NCBI): domain Eukaryota; kingdom Metazoa; phylum Arthropoda; class Insecta; order Phasmatodea; family Timematidae; genus Timema; species Timema poppense. The sequence goes on along the minus strand of CABFOV010002380.1, from coordinate 59,432 downwards.
TTGTATATTCCCATTTATTTCTCTCTCTCTCTCTCTCTGTCTGTCCGTCTATCTATGAATCTGTTTGATCGATTGATTTAAAATTGTATTTCGGTAGTATATATTATAACAGTAAATATTTTTTTTAAACTTGGCTCCTAGCCCTTAAATTAATGTAGTCTACTGAAGAATGATTTGTTCTTAATTCAAACTCTTGGAAAATGGCTTAAGGATTTGTATTAAAATTTATATTTGAGGAGTTATTTATATAATAAAAAGCACGTTATACTTATTTGGGGTGGGGGGAATTTTAATGTAATTAACTCATTATTGGTTTTTGAAAATGTTATATCTTCTAAAAATTATTTTATCTATTTGTCTCAAAATTAAAGTATGGGATTTTTTTACACGATAAATTATCCATACTTCTTTCCTTAAGATTTTATTTATGGGAATTTGGGTGATTTAAAAAAAAATAGCAGTAAAAATTTTGTTTAAAACTGGTATCTGGATTTATTTTTACCTAATAAATGATAATAAATACTTATTTTTCTATAATAAATTTAAATTTAGTTTTTTTATTTCATATGAACATTTAGAAAAATTTTAACTTTTAAATTTTATTAAAAAAGAAGAATCATTTTACATTAAAAAGATGATTTATTTTTATTTTTGAGAATAAATTACTGACAATAGATTTTTGAAACGTGCAATTATTTTTTAATCCACTTGAATGATGTTGTTAAAATAGTTTATTTAAATAGTGTTTCTTATTGTTTAATAAATAATATAGTTTATTTTAGGAAAAACTTATTAAAGTTTTATTTATGATTCTATTTCTGAAAATTTGGTTCAAAAGTATAATAGATTATATGGTAAAATGTGTACGATTATGAGGACACTTTCTAAAACCTATTCTTAGCCCCCATTTTGGAATGAGAGCATTAGTCACTACTCTGTGACCTTGATAGGCTGTAAGAACGTGTGGAATTATACGATCACGTATGTGGCCTATTGTTTCATATTAACCGTGTCAATTAATACTGCAATGGGTGAGCTGTATCAGTGGTGATGGGGTCTAAGGCGTCAAATCTACAATAGACTGGATTACCAGTGACCAAGAGCTCAAATACCAGGGTGTCCACCGGGAGTAGTTTTTAACATATGATATAACTATTACTTAAGCTCGTACAAAGCGTAATGATTTTAAAAACTCTTTTGGACCTTGTAAAGATTCGTACTCTATTTAAAATTTTGAATTTTAATATTTAAGAGATTCGTATCAGTTTTAAAATTTCATATATAAATAGATCCCAGGTTATTAATTGATGATTTAAAAAAAAAATTGTAATCGAAAATAAATATTCGTATAATAAATTCATTAAAAATTTAGCATAAATTTATTATTTGAATTTATTATATTACTAGCAAGTCAAGTAATATTTACAATAGTTTATGGTATTTAGTTTTAATAGGAATTATTTTAATCATTATTTAAATTAGACTCAATTGAATAAATATACATGTAAAATTTCGACATTATTTGGTTTTAGTTTAATAAAATTTTAAATATAGAATGTTTTTATTCAAATATGTGATCTGGCGTTCTAGGGGTAAGGTGTCAGACTTCTATACTGGCAGCCGGGGTTCAATCACAGATTTATCTGATTACCAAACCCTTCCTTCACCTCTGACAAGACATCTTGTGAATGTGGGGAATGCCAGGCCTCCACCGTGGTTCGGATTCCACGTTAAACTGTAAGTCCTCCATTTCATCTCGCAATCACCCTACCATTACACATTAGCGTAAATGCGTATAACCCGAACGGGTAGTAAGACGCGGTGCTAATAATAATAATAATAATAATAATAATAATAATATATTCAAATATTTCCATGTTTAAGTATTCTATTTGTTATCAATTAAAAAACATTTTCGGCTTAGTATTGTTTATATTCTATTAAGCGAGACAGAGAAGCTGTCGACAATGTGAACGAAGTATTTTAGGAGCCTGCTAGCTGCCACCAGGAAATATTTGAATAGAAATGAAGATGTTCTCTCAAGAGTTGTGGTAAAGGGATTACATGAGATTGTTAAGGAAACTATGGAGCGAGGGTATGGACACATAACTAGGATAGAAAAGGCAAGGATTCCATAGATAAATAGGGAGCTGGATTATGTAGATAAACGATCACAAGGGACACCAATAAGATGGTGTAAAGAAAATATAATAACCCGTCTATAGGGAAAAGTGGATAAACGATTTTAGTAAAGAAGTAAGAATGGTTGAAGGACAGATAGTTATTATGGAAGACATTTACAAAGCTGACCAAGCCACAGGATGTAATGAGTAAATGATTTATCATTATTTTACTTTCCATATCCTCTCCGCGCAATTGTAGATGCATTTCCTTTAAATTACTCTCGTTAGTCAAACACGTGGATATCGTTAAGGTGATTGGCCCTTTTCATTTGGCGTGGAAATGCAGGGTCATGGGAACAAACGGATATCTTCAAGAATGTTTATTGTTTTGCAATTTTATGTTTAGAAACAGTTTGTTCAAGAATATAAGCATGTTGATTATGTTATACTTTTTATACAAACAACTATTCTATAATTTTAACAATGATTAAATATCAAGAGTTTTGACATTTTTCAATAAAAAACTGCATAACAAAAAATAAGAAAATGTAGCACTTAATAAACATTGATACATTGTCTTAGAATAAGTTTTGAAAATATCACTATAAACATTTCACTCGTTCTCGAGAAAACTGGTATTTCCAAACGTATGATTTCTCCGGAAGACCTGTCCGGTAGCACCTTCTACTGTTTCCATTATCTATCTGTTCATGTTGGTGCGGAAGGATACTTTGGTATGTTGTGAAGCCACGCCACGCCTTTACACCTCCCGACCATCATCCTATAAAATAGGTTTTACACTTGCTCTCGACAGGGCTAAGGGCCTTAATAAGCTAGTTGATACACGTTCTAATTAAGAGTAAATTGAAACATTGTTGAAGATGTTGTATGGTTTAAGACACTAGTAATAAATTATTTTCAATTTTAAATCTATAGTTATGAACTACTTATTTATTTGGTTTTATAATAATATAGGCCTTATAAAGAGTTTCCTTTGTATAATAACTATTTTTCCAAAAGGTTTAGTAAAACTTATTTAGAAAACTGACTCTAATTAATAACTTCTGGGTATGTTGTTGAAAATATTTATGGCTTCAAGTTTGTGTTTAACTCTAAATGTGATTTTGAAACTTTTTAAATGTTCTTTTTTCAATCACTTGATTAGTGTTTGCTGTAAAGATTAGTGTGTTTGACACCGGCCCTCAAGATGGTTTTCAGTCAGGTGTTTTATCCATTAGCTACTTTTAATGATTATTGAAATAATCCACCTAAACAAGTATTTGATATTTCTCGTTTCGAGAAATGGTTGGTTCCTGAAACATATTAAACTTGTGTTTGGTCAAATTCATACAAACTTTCCTTGTTGAGCACGCGTAGGAAAAGCATCAGCCTCAAAGTTGGTTTACGATGAAAATGTCACAATCGTCCTCTAATGGCCACTTTTCGAAAATTTGTATTATAAGAAATTTAAAAGCAAAATGTAAAGATAGAATGTAAATAAAAAATTACTTAACAGCTTATTATGTTATTTAAATTTTGTGTTTCACCCGAACTCATATTTTATTAAGCTTAGTAGTTTAAAAAATATATATTGACCTAATACTTATTTAATGTATTAATTTTCAGGGTATTGAGACATTAAAAATCAATTATATCTCAGATATTTACTCAAATAACTAATAACTAAAAACCACTTTTTAAACAAAAAAAGGGATTTTACTAACCTAGGCTACCTCATGGAATGAATTTAAATTTCCGGAAAAGTAGTTAGCAGTGAGGATAATATTTTGTAAATGATAGTTTATTTATACCCAATTTTAAAGATTCTACAAAAAAAATACATATTAATTTATGTATCACACACCAGATGCAAAATGGCTGTCAACCAGTGTAATTAAACTGACGTAAAATATGGTTATCTACCGCTTGTTTTTGGTTTAGTTAGTTTGTAAATCATGCTTTGATACTCACATTTGATTTAGTAAGTATATATTAACTAATAATAATTTATCACGTCTAAATTAGCTACCAAATGTGCTAAAATTAATTTTAAAATAAAACATAAAAACCATTCTCTTGATACTTAAATAGCAATATAGTTTCTGGACAGCTTAATGATAATAAATCCTTTCTTTTACAAATTAAAAGAAGGTATTATTTATGACCTATACCTAAATACGGTTCGTATTCTTGTCCACACGTATTTCTTCCCGTTTGGGCTATTTGCTTGTGATCAATACACCAGTATGTTAGGAGGGATACAGGTTGAAATTAGAAGTAGTGTAGCCATGTTTGTGTGGAAGAAGAGTGGAAAACTATCAAGGAACGACCATACTTTCAGTACATCCAACCGAGAATAGAACCCCGATTTCCCCGTCATCAGCAACTCAGTCAATTGTGGGAGGGACGCCTTAGACAATTTTACAACAACCGGGGATGTAAAGACATTTTAACTGACAAATTCCCTACCGATGGATTGTTTTAAGCCACTGAGATGAAGAAATAAGGTACAGTAGCCTCATGGCTTCTTTGGTGCTGACTGACAGCTCACAGCTGACTTCTGACAGTCAACATTTAGGAATATACCTACATTTTGACTGTCAGAAGTGACAGATGCTAAACATCTCTTTTTTCAGATCATCTGGTTCGGCGTAAGGATACGTAATTTGGTCTGGTAACTTTTTAAAGCTGTCGGTCAGCACCAAAGAAGCCATGGGGCTACTGTAGCTGTCAGTTGTGCAGTTGGTAACGGCTCTAAGCTGCCTTGATATGGACGGTCGTACACAAGCTAAACGAGAGTGATGATAGCTTCTTGCAACGGCGCATGCGCAGGAACATGACCTAAATTAAATGAAAATTTATAGCCGCTCTAAATATGGACAGTGCCAAGTGGTTCAACAGAAAATACTTTTGGTTTTGTCATTTCATCTGTAGATTAATGAGACAATGGTCCTGGCGTATATATTTGACTTTATCAACAAATATTCTAGATAAGTTCAAATGGTTTACTTTTAACATAAATCTAAAGGGAAAACTAACGATAGTAACAATATATACACCTAGTCATTTTTAATATAAAGTTAAACTATTCAGAACTATTGGAAGTACGCAGCCAACCATTTTTGAAACAATTAATTAATCTCTACAATTTTATGGCTTACAAACTAAACTATATATTATTATTATTATTATTATTATTATTAGCACCGCGTCTTACTACCCGTTCGGGTTATACGCACTTACGCTAATGTGTAATGGTAGGGTGATTGTGAGATGAAATGAAGGACCTACAGTTTAACGTGGAATCCGAACCACGGTGGAGGCCTGGCATTCCCCACATTCACAAGATTTCTTGTCAGAGGTGAAGGAAGGGTTTGGTAATCAGATAGATCTGTGCCGGGAGCGGGGATTGAACCCCGGCCACCAGCACAGAGGTCTGACACCTTACCCCTAGACCACCAGGTCACCCAATAATATATTAAACCACTCTTTGGAAGTAAAAAAAAATTATTATCACTTTAAAAGGGGAAGGCTTAGTTTCTCCATTTATAAATCTTCCAACTGTGGATGGAATAAAACTATTGACCCAAATCTTAGTGTGCAGTTGCACAGTTATAATTTAAAACTAAACTTTAAGTTATAGTGTGGACAAAATATTATTATTATTATTATTATTGCGGTGTATTTTTTAATGTTATTTTAATATCGTTGGAGGCTTAGAATAAATTAGTTGACTTTAACAAATTTATTTTATTTCAACTAATTTAGAACTGCCCACTTTGTTGGCCGCATAGTCTAATGCGCTACCATCAAGTTAGACCAGTCATCCTATGATGGGGAGATCACGGTTCTAATCTCGGTCGAGTGAACCGGGGATGGTATTTAAAAAAAAAGTCAATGTAAATGCGGATACTATTCCTTTAAATATAATCTTCCCAATCCCTAAAACCACTATATTAGCTAGTACTAAAGCGGGTCGTAAGACGCGGTGCTAAAACATAGTAATTTAAATTTAGGATATTTAATATGTAATAAAATGTGAAACCATCTAAGATATAATTTATTCTGAGATTAAAAATGACACCTGGACACGGGAATCGAACCCAGGACCTTTGGCTTAGTAAATCCTCACTAAAAATTATAATAACCCGGTTCGATTCCCGTGTTCAGGCTTCAGGTGTCATTTTTAAATTTTCCTAATATAGTTTTCGTAGTATGATATCTAGAAGCGAGTAGATCATCACTAAAATAATTATAATAGCTTTGGCTATTTTATGATTAAGATATAAATGTTTTGTTAAACTTGAGCTATTTCAGGCCAAGAAGAGACTGAACTAAGGAATTAAATTAAAATAAAAGGTTATTCAAATTCTTAAGTATTTGTGTTTAAAAAGTGTGTACATAAAAATTCTATTATCTAGTTCCCCATCCACACTCAGCTATTTATAATTCAATATTTAAAAGATATTAAAAAAATCACCCACACAAAATATTAATATCAATAAGTTATTCTTATTTCATCACTATAATATGACACAAATAGTTTAGGCATTTTACATTTAATAACTTTTTCTGAATTATTATTTATATTTTGAGTGTACTAAAATTAATAGTTTAATTTCAAATTTTGACCAACTCCAGTTTGATTGAAAAAATAAAATTCACCGTATGGATATAAGTACGCATCGATTATTTCGTAAAGGAGTAGTGTATGGTTACTAAATTAAATCATCATAAATAGAGATTATTATTTTAAATATGCCATACTAGTCATCTGACCCGCTCTTCTCAGGAGTTAGCCACAACAAATTATATTTAAGATTTTCAACATATGGTGATAAATATTATTAAAGTTCCTCCTTGTACAATACTGAATGAACTATAGCAATCCCAAACCAATTATGTTGTTCAGAAAATTTTTAATAAATCAAATATTTTAAACAAAAGCTTAACTAGCCCCCAAGCTGAGTGAACAAATAAATGAAATCCACTAAAAAAACAATATGGGCCTAAGCACGATTATAATTTAGGTGAAACCAGATAATACACATTGTTAAACAAACAGGTTAAAAAATAGCATAAACAATGCAAACGGGCCACTCCAAAAAAACTAAAATATTTTGCAGACCAGACATTTAATTAAATTTGTAAGTTATTTGTAACGTTATTAAATTATACTGTTAAAGTTTAAATGAGGGGGGTAATGAAACATAATTTGATATTACATATATATTGATGTACTTCAGTGAAATTAATTTTAATCATCAAGCTTCCTTTTCATACTACTCTAAGTTAAAAGTGCCATTCTAGAAAACTTACACAATAAGACTAATTACAAGCAAATCACTCCGCGATAACTATAAATAGCGAATTAACAATACACTAGGCAAATATCAAGTGGCGAGATATCGGCTGCTGTTTGATGGAGGGGAGAAGAGGTGTGAGTCACTCTCGATCTTCCTGTAGCCGGGCTATCTGCATTGTTCAAGGTCAAAAGCAATAATGTGCTATACAGCTCAGCCTTTATGTGGTGGTGTTTGAAAGGGGAGATACCAGGTCTAGAGTGAGGGATGAACTCCACTGGAGGGTAAACTCACACTTCCTTGTAAACACACAATGTTGGTGGCAGGAAGGACTGAGTAAAGTTCGTTCACGGTAGGAGTTTATCTCTGAAAGGCCTTTTTCCCTATCCAGAAATCTATTATATAGTAGGATATTGGTAGGAAAAAAGACCTTTCAGAGGTAAACTCCTACCGTGAATGAAGTATAAAACTGTGCTTTCAGCTTCCCCCACCACTGATAAGAGACTGGAGATCTCTCTGGCATTTCAAGGTCAGGAGTTTCTACATACCGTCTGAACTATACGACGCATCTCCTGTGACACAGTCGTCAGACTTTCAATCCACGGACCAATCTGTGGAGCTTGGTGGGCTATACCTGGCCCACTGTCTGCCAATTGAATAGCCATGATGTAGATGAAATAAGAGACTATTATAGAAACGAATTGAATCAAAAAGATTAGCACCATGGCTTGGAGAGAGCCTGGTGGTTCACTAAAAAAAAGTAGCATTATGTCACTCCTAGATAAGCGACAGCTTATCCTTCTATATTTAGGTATGTAATAGCAACACTATGGGTTCACTTTAAGGTAATATTTATTTATTTACAGTTTTGGTTTTTATTTGTTTATACAAAATTAAAACTATCTACCATTTTGTAAGAAAGATCTCACTCTATATCTAGAAATTTTGAGTGACCCCCACCCCCATTTTATACATTTACAGGATTCCTATTTTATATTATACAACTTCTAACTTTTAAGCTATCTGACAAATTTAAAACTTCTTTTAAACTGAAAGATAGAATTTCTTATGGTTTTGGAGAATATTTAAGCTATTCCTCCCTCCCAAACCCTTTTCTTTTTCAAGAAATCCATTTTGAAATGTCAATACTTATGATATGGTTCCTTTACGTGCCTGCAGTTATTTCAACTCTAAGCTACACAGAAAATGATGTTCTATGATAGTTGTATCAATTTCTAGCTCTTACATTTCCCAGTTTTCAATTTAAAACTCAATTTTTAAATAATCTGGTTAGCTAAGAAGGTGTATTAACTTTGTCAAATATATATTTTCTTCGCCTGTTAAACTACCACTTGGATATTTAAAATATTATGACTTATTTGGTTATCTGGAGCTGTCCTTAATTTAGATTGTCCAACCCAATAAAAAGTTTTTTTCCCTTTATTCAACCCTCTCTTATTTCCCGGAGTTCCATTTAAAAATTTTAAGTTTTCAGATTCTTATGATTATTTGAATTATTTCCTTTACCTATGCCAAATTAAATTTTCCACCTCTAATAAAATATTTTTCAAATTATTATTATTATTATTATTATTCCTCAAATTACTATTTTTAATTCATCCAAATATCCGAATTGGTTTTCTTAAATATATTAGGGAGAAAAAACTGTTTTTATAAGTTTAAACTAACAAATAATGGTGTATTCTATTCACATTTTTCTCACTTTCGTAAATTAGTTAAAGCTACTTTGATTATAGACAGAACTAATTGGATGAACTCAAGAATTTTGGAAATTTGTTAAAAATAATCGTGTGAATAAAGTTTGCCCGTCTAACCTAGAAATTAATGGCAAGTCTATAGCGGATCCTTTATTAATTGCTAATGAGTTTGGGAGCTACTTTCATTCCGTTTATAGTTCAGCCTTTCCTGTCTTACCCTGCCCCGTTATTGAAACGAACGCGCCCTTGTATCCATGCCACATTACACCCTTGGATGTTGCTAATGATAAAAAAAATTGAGTTCTTCTAGCTGTTCCGGGACAGATGGAACTCCAAGTTTTATTTTTAAAGGCTTTGCCAGCATTTTCAGCCCTTTATTAGCCTATATCTTTAATATTAGCCTGTAGAATGAAGATTTTCCTTTTACATGGAAAAAATCTGTTGTCATACCTATTTATAAAAAAGGGGTGAAAGCAAACGTTTTAATAATAGACCAATTTCCCTCTTAAACACGTTCTTCAAAGTATTCGATAAAATCATACATGAGCATACTTTCCACCCCCTTAAAAATAAACTATCAATCAAGATGGCTTTGTAAAATAAGTGCATCTGTCACTAATTTAGTAGAATTTCTTGGGCATGTTGCCCCTCAAGTCTCTGCCCAAGGTCAGGTTGATGCTATTTATTTTCACCAAAGTAAGGCATTTGACTTATGTCAATATAGTATTATTCTCTCTAAGCTTGATAATTTTGGCCTTTCTCATTCTTATGTAAATTGGTTCAGCTGTTATTTCATGAAAGATCTATTAAAATTGATTCACACAACTCAAATAGATATTTAGCCCCCTGTGAGATACCTCAGGGTTCTAATTTAGGTCCTCTTCTCTTTAATGTGTTTATTGATGACATTGGTATATATTTGAACTCGTCTAGTTATTTATTCTTTCCTGATGATGTAAAATTATTTAAAATCATCAAAACAATCCCAGATTGTATAGATTTACAAAATATGTAAATGGTATTCTACAATGGTCTTTGGAAAATGGAATGTATATTAATAAATCTAGGACCAAATCTATATATTTTAGTAGGAACATTAATCCTTTCTTTTTTACTTATAAATTGGGCAGTGATAACATAGTTTGTACACTTTGTATTAATGATCTTGGTGTCCTCCTGGATAATAAACTTTATTTCCACTATCATGTTGACCATGTCATTTCCCAGTCATTGAAATTACTTGGGCTTATTAAATTTATTACTATATCATTTAAGAAAGTTGACTGTTTTTTATGTCTGTATTACGCCCTGGTTAGATCTAAGTTAGAATATGCCACTGTTGCTTGGAATTCCATTACCTTAACTGACTCTCTTAGGTTAGAAAACATTCAAAGAAAATTTGTTGCTGCATGCTATGATAAATTCTTTAGTAACCGGATTTATTATGATTATGACAGAATTCGAAACCTCTTAGGGCTCCAAACTCTCTTCTCGCGTAGACTTTATTGTGATGCCCTTTTCGTTTTTAATATTTTCAATAACAATATTTATTGCAAATTCGCCCTTGATCCTGTAGGTGTTCAGACTCCTTCTCGGGCTTCTTGTTATCCAAAATAAATGTTCTCAATAGCTCTTATAAGGTGAGCCCTATAGGTCGTTGTATCCATAGCGCCAATTCTAGATTTTTTCAATTCGACCTCTATCACAAAAGGAAAGCTAAACTTAGATAATTATTTAAGGAAATCCCAAATCTATAATTTTTCATATAGAGGTTCTGCCTATAATATTCCAATTTATTTTTTGCATATATTTACTGCTTGTAACCATTCTCTAGTCATTTGTTATTTATTACTGCTATTTCTTATGCTTATCATTATTGATTAATTTTTTCGGAACTATTAAACAGTATATAACATTATTTAGCTATTATTACTTATATTTCCTCGTGTAAATATTTATAACTATAAGGTAATCAATTGTGTACTTTTCAGTGCTGGCCTGTTATAGGTCTTACGACTGTTGGCCAGTGCTATAATAAAGGAAATTGAAATTGAAATTATTATCATTATCTTTACCAAAGTCCTATTTAGAAAGTTCCCATTTTTAGATTGTTCTGATTATATGGGCCAATCCCTCTATCGTATTGCCTAATTTGTTTTCAATCTCATTAGGAAGTGGCTAGTTTTTTTTACACACACATACACACACACACACACTTACTTTATTTTTACATTCACAAAAATATATATAAGTATATATGGTGTGCTCTTGAACTAAACTGCCAAACTTTGAGAAATGGTAGTTGAGAAAAAATATAGCTCTTTACGTCCTTTGGAGATTAGCTCGTTCTCGTTAATATCTCTTAAATATTTAATAAAGACATTTTTTTTTGCATAGAAATAGAACACCAAAAACACTAAAAATATTAATTTTATAAAAAAACACGCTATTATACAATTTCTGAAATACCAAATTAACTATAATTAAGATGAAACCTCCCTTGTCCCGATCATTTGCTTTGTTTCGGAGTCTTGTATGAAACATCCAATGAGATATGTGAAATTCATAGAAAAACAGCGATATTTTTTATCTAAAAAATTAAATAAATTTAAAAATGTTAAGTTCAAAGATTTATTAGTAGTTTGTACACCATAGAATTTCCTATAAAATTTGACATTTTAACAACAGCTATTCATTGTCTTTAGAAGTTTATCAGAGTAATATATTGACAGACGCACATTGTCGATCAGCCATTAGTGCTGTCATTGATATGCTTGTCTCTGGGTTAGAGGCCATCATTCCGAACAAAATTAATTAATACATATTTAATTTAATACATAAATTTTGATTTTGTTTAGTTTTTTGTTGTTTGTTAGAAAAGGAACTTATATCAAGCTAGTCTAAAAAGGACATTGTCAGTTATTTTTCTATCTACCAGATACCCTTTCCCGTATGAGCCATATATTTAATATATACATATATATAAATACGTGTATATTTATACTAAATGAAAGAAAAACCCTGGATATATTTTTACGTTGACAAAAGGTTTCAAACACAACAAAGAAAAACCCAAAGAAAAGTATACCTATGTTTTCAAATTTATTTTAACTCGTGTTGCCCTTTGAATTTTCGGTGTAGTTAAAATATGCATTAATAAATAATATTTTTATTAGCTAGGTAAAACCTCTTAGTGAAAATTACAAACAACTACACCATAACACTTTTTTTTCATATTTTGATCCAAATATTCAAAAGATCACATGTATAATACAGAATATGAGTATATTTAACTAAACTCTCAATTTGTTAAATTGTACTTAGACTCCTTTACATCAACTTAGTGCCCCTTATATTAAAATGAATTATTTCCATGTAACAAGAAATATAGGGTTGGTAAGAGTATGGTAGAGTTAAGAAGATATGTATCCAAATTTGCGTCTAAATTGAATTGAAGATAGTTTTGTCATAAGCCACCTTAATACACCCGGCCAGGATTCCAGCCCTGATATTCGCATCGCCCAAAAACAAGGTAAGATAAAGCTGTCGTCTTAACCCTATGGAGGGAGGCACCTTAATATATTATTATTGGCCTTTGGTATATTAGGTTACTGTTTATAATGTCTGAATCCTTAAGAACATGGATACTTGGGTTCAACTCTAAGCGGCTCTACTAGTGATAGTTATTTCCTGGGTGTGAATGTTCATCTCTTTACAGGATAACAATGTGCAGTCCTTAGAAATTCAGCATTTTCCTCCTGTTACCGTATATCGGATATCTCATGGCCTCACAAAATAATAGAATTAAATTAATCCTTATGTATAATATTTCTGTTCGTCATAAATCTTGAGAGGAAAACCTGTTTGGTTGAGCTGTATCAAAGAACGAATAGATATCATTCAACTGAGAACCAAATTAGACCTTTTTGTTTTCAATAAGTTTTCATTTATTTTTGAAATTAATTCAAGGAATTTAATGTTTTACTTTTATTATAGAAAAATGTTATAATGATAGATTGCACCCTTTCTTAAATATGTCATATTACTTTTACCTTTTCTCGGCCCCTCGAAGAGATAAGTGTTGTTATTGACAACTCTATATTTTGAAAATTGTCCACGCTTGTTGACCCCTCGAGAACGAAAAGTGGTTTTCCCATTGCCGTCTGTTTCTCTGTTTGCCTGTTTATATCTCGGATTAGAGCCTAAACCATTGCACGGGTTGAGTTAAGACTTTCTTAAGGTCCACCGAAAGGTTTTGGGATTTTATATCCAACCATGAAAACAAGGGTTGTTTACTAAAGGGAAGAAAGAGAGAGAATAGATTTTCTCAAAATCCACTCCAACGTTTTTTATTGTATTATATCCAAACACTCTTTAACCATACAAACAGAATGGAAGCCCTCATTTTCCCATGAAAAGGGGCTTAAGAACACTTTACCTCCAATTACAACCACAAAGATACGAAATAACTTCACTGTAAAGTTGTAATGATATTAAAGTTAGAAATATTATAACCAAACCAGGTGACCTGGCGGTCTAGGGGTAAGGTGTCAAACTTCTATGCTGGCGGCCGGGGTTCAATCCTCGGTCCCGGCACAGATTTATCTGATTACCAAACCCTTCCTTCACCTCTGACAAGACATCTTGTGAATGTGAGGAATGCAAGGCCTCCACCGTGGTTCGGATTCCACGTTAAACTGTAGGTCCTCCATTTCATCTCACAATCACCCTACCATTACACATTAGCGTAAGTGCGTATAACCCGAAAGGGTAGTAAGACGCAGTGCTAATAATAATAATAATAATAATAATATAACCAAACCAATTGCTTTTGAGCTTTGAGCAAATACATATATATATAACTATATATAAATTTTCTTTTTACTTTTTTGCTGAGTATTTAAAAATGTGAGATTGATTGTTATGCTGTTTGGTGATTCTTCTCTTTCTCAAATTTCTGTAACAGTGCATATATACATTTATGCTCTCCAATGGAGTGTTTCTGCAATATTGTATAATGTGTAGTTTACAAATTTTACGAGTTTTTAGTCAATGTTTCTATTTTAAGATTAAAGTGATAGAAAGTATCCTCAGTGCACTGGACCACTTATTTTATTTGCTTACTGCCCTTGAGAAAACACCTCAATCAAAGAAGTGTCAATATGGAACAACTAGTATGTATCTTAATCTTATAAAACTGTCGCTGCCCTCATAATAACATACATAGCTAGTCCCCCCATCCCCTCCCGGGGTATGTGTAACCATATAACGCCAATACTTGTGAGAGCTACCTCGCCCCTTTGTGCAGGAGGAAAGGCTTCCAGGCGTCTATTCTTGTCTGTTTGACGCCGATAATCGGGGCTATCTCTCATTGGTATTCAGGCGAACAGCTCTACTCGTGGGCCTACATTGCGCTCAGGAATCCCTCGTCAGATCCTACGGATGTCCTTGATCGGATACCACAACGTGTGTGAAAAGAGAAACCGGCAGAGGGGTAACTTCCTGAACTGTAGAGAAAAGAAAATTTCAGGGGAAGGCTGGAGGGGATTTAAGAGGAAAAGTGGGGGTGTATTGTTATGCTCATTGACTATCGGTTTGTGTCTATCAATAATCTGGGACGTTTTATAAACCAGAGCCTCGCTTTTCTTATCAGTCAGTCAGCAGCGATACTTCAAGGACAATCCAGCAGGAGGACCCTTCAAACTGTCAGTTAAAGATGAAGACGCCTACCTCAGTTGTGTTGGTCTTTCTAGTGGCGATGGCGTCCATGGCGTCCTCTCAACCGACGTCGTCAAAGGACCCGGTGAAGGGTAGCTCTGTGTGGAAGGGCACCCCCATGGACGGTGTCGTGGAAGATCTGCGCAAAGAATGTTCTCAGAACAAGAATGACGTTGCTTGCATGAAGTATAAGGTCTTGAATCTTCTCGATCAGATCTTCAGAAAGGATTCGTTCCAGGTGAGAAAATATTTTTAAAAACATATATATTAAGAACATTATTTCTCGGGCACAATATATGTTATGTTAGAGACCCAGACAAACCCCAGGGCGTGAGACCCCAAGCGAGATATACTGACCGACATATTATGTTAAAGAGATCATTAATTTCTTCCATAGCCGGGAGTACCAGGTTGTTGGTTTGGATCAATGGTACGTTAGATCTGAGTGTCACGAGGCATTTTGTATCTGAAGCCTAGTTTCCCATTCAATAATAGACTCATTAACACAATGAGGGTGGTTTTGGAAATCTCTATTTTCACTGTGGCCTAGGCACTAATAACTAAAATATGTTGCGTGCCTGAAAAAAGTATTAAACCGAATGTAGCTATAAGTTGTGATTTTAAAATAAAAATTATAAATCCAACGTACGTGAAAACATTCTATTATGAATGTACAGTAGCTTTCGATGAACTTTATCACTTAACTTTGATAAAATTGTTTTTTAAAATGTATCACTAAACATATTTTTAAATAGTTTAAATTAGCAACACGTAAAATAGAAAATATTATCTAAAAAAATTTATCTATTTTTTGATAACACATTTATTTGCTAATATTTGCTGGGGGGAATTGGATTAATCTCAAATATGAGATTGATAATAATTATTTATCTGAAAACCTATGGACAGAAAATTGAAACATGTAAAAATATCGTTTATTATGATGGTTAATATTGGTTTCATTTTATTTATAACTGCATCTCCCCTCCATATACCCAAACCCGAGTATCAAAGTTCCGTTTACAAGAGAGTGAGTATGGCTTAGTTGTTTAAAGGAACGTCTTGAGATACTATTAAAACCAATCATAAGGTTTGTTTAAAATTTTATAAATTTTTAATGTTTACAAATTTAATTTGTCTGTTCTTGTAATATTGTCAGCTCAAATAAGATTAAGTTGATTACTAAATTTATATATAGCTATATATAGCTTATATACTATGTTTGGACGCTATTTTATTTTCAGTTAGTTAGTTAAAATACTTTATCTGAACACGTTAAATGAGCCCTAACATTCATCTTTGACAGAAAGTGACAATACTTGGTCTTCTCCTTAAAAAAAAAATTTAGAGGGGGCTTTAAAAGTAAATATTGAGAATATATACTACATCAAACCTTTAAGTGTCAATAGAGAATTGACTAAATCAGGGGAAAATGATTGTGGTACAACAAGTTACATTGTGGTGTTCATGAAAATAAGTCCTGTAGCTTTTAAAAATCTCAGATTATGTTCTTCATACCCAGAATGCCAGGCCTCCACCGTGGTTCGGATTCTACGTTAAACTGTAGGTCCTCCATTTCATCTCACAATCACCATACCATTACACATTAGCGTAAGTGCGTACAACCCGAACGGGTAGTAAGACGCGGGGCTAATAATAATAATACCCAGAGTTAGTTCTTTCGTTAATGTCCACTCTAATTTCATACCTGAAATTATGGTCGAAGAGTGACACTATAGAAAATAATTATAAAATAATCTGTGATAGAGATATTAATCTCAAAGATTTAAGTACCTTCTTCGACTACCTTATTCTAGGTTCCAATCTTACCACCCATCCAGGTTATTGGCATATTCACAATTTAGTGGCGTACGAAGTATAAAAGACTTCAGAAGAAACGTATTCATATTTGCTCGAAAATAAAATGGACACCCATTTAGTGAGATCAACCAAACTATAGCAAGTATAGATATGAACATTACATTTCTAGGCATACTCAGATCACACAAGACGAGACTGGTGCCTTAGTCCACAGGTCCAACGCTACTGGTGGATCCCTTGCTATTTCTTAACAACAATCTGTGATTCAGGTGTCAGAGGGCGTGTCGGTGGTACGCAACTCTGCCGCTGAAGATGAGAACGAGTCCGGGGCTGAATCCCGGGGTAAGAAGAGTCTCCTGGATCAAGTGCAGAGCTACCTGGAGAAACATGACGTCATCGTGCAGCTGCCTTGGGACTCCTCCCTGGCCATGTCCGCGAGAAATATTGACGATGAAGAGCTCAGTCTTAAGCTGAACTTTCCTCAAGACAAGGAGCAGGGCAGAGCCGTCGAGGAAGGTAGGGCCGGGATATTTAGTACAGTAGCCCCATGGCTTCTTTGGTGCTGACTGACAGCTCACAGCTGACAGCTGATGGCTTTGAACAGTTACCAGACAAAATTATCTATCCCTACAACGAACCATATGAACTGCAAAAACATTAGTTTAGCATCTGTCACTTCTGAAGGTCAAAATTTAGGTATATACCTAAATTTTGACTGTCAAAAATCAGCTGTGACCTGTCAGTCAGCACCAAAGATGCCATGGGGCTACTGTACATTACATAGTTTCGTTGTGAACTGCTGTGATATTAAGTTAAACTGAGTATACTCCTAGTCGAACTGCTATACAAAAATAAAGATTTTATTTTACATATAATAACCATACTTAGTGCCGCATCTTACTACCCATCCGGTTTATATGCTTAGTATTTCGCATATAACTGCATATTTAGGTCTATTTAAATTTGATGAGTATTTAAATGGTATACAAGTCATATCGAAGATATGATGAAGGATTCACTATTAAAAATAATTGTCTTAAATTTAAATATAAAGCTATAATAATAACGAATTAACATCTGTTTTAGCAATAACTAGATAAAAATAATAAAAATATATATTTTATATGCTTTGAAAATTATAAGATACTTAAACTATCAACACAAAATTTTGCTAACTTGTACTCACTGAATTTTAAAAAGCTATCACTATATTTTTTAAACAATTTGTTGGTATTTTGTAACATCCTCTTGGACATATTTTAGAACATAAACATCCCCCCACTAATAACCACACACTCATCTCTCAGTCCAGACTTGGTACAAGGCCCCTTGAACCAAATGATAGAAAGTTTGAGAACAAGGCTGGAGAGCCTGGGTTCAATCCTATGTGCTAGTGTTTCTGTATAGGGATTCTCCCTCGTATCAGGGCATGTGAAGGTATAGGTTTGAATCCTCAGTCCTTAATTACACTAGTTTCTTAGGGGTAGAAGTTTTTGCTATCAAAGTGTAAACTCCATCAGTGTAGCAATGACTCATCTAAAGCTTATGAACCAAAACCAAAATCGTTGATATTTTTATGTGGATTTTAAATGTTACAATGTTTATTCTGTCCCAGGTCGTCGACACAAACTCCGTAAGATTATCATCCCCATCCTAGTTTTCGTATTACTTAAGGCGATTACCCTCATCCCCTTGTTCATCGGGGTCCTGGGTTTGAAGGCGTGGAACGCTCTGCAACTCTCCTTCTTCTCTTTCGTCATCTCCGTGGCTCTGGCCATCTTCCAACTGTGCAAGAAGCTCGCCTCAGACACCGGTCATCCCCAGGTAGCGGCCCACGGACCTTGGGACTCGTACAACTCGTATGCTGCAGCCGCCAGAAGCTTCGAACCCCACACCCTCGCTTACAACGCCTACGCTCCAACTAGCTGAACACTCGTAGGCCAATGGGGCCAGCCCCTGGAGGGCGCTGGAAGGGGTACTCCCACTGATTGGCCCTAAACAAAACCTTGGGAAACTGGTATAGCTTCGAAGAGCATTGGCGGGCTCAGAGAAAGATTGGGGGGCCACTGGCCCAAGGCTTTGCCCAAACTCATTCTTCAGACCTGTTAAAGGAAGTGTGTGTATGTATGTGTGTGTGTGTGTGTGTGTGTGTGTGTGTGTGTATTTAACAAACCTTATTTATAGCCAAGTGTTGGCGAATGTAATGAATGGATAATGAATAAATTATAAATAAAAAAAGTAATGTTGTATGTTGTTTAATTATTGATCAAATTTTATATATGATTGCACGTATGAGATTTATGAGTTACGATAGTGAATGAAAGCAAAATATAGATAACAAAAATAATCGTGTTTCTTTAGAATTAAAATAATTCACCAATATGCCTATAAACCTTAGCAGGCTTTACATATATTGAGAGAAAAAAGTTATATTTTATATTATGAAGAGTTATTAATAAACCTGGCATCAGTGAACACGTGGATCAAAACGTCAGTCTCGTGTAGTCTGTCGTCGTCTGTCGTGTAGTCGTGTTGCCTGTGACAGTGAGATATGTCTTTGAAATCTCGGCCAGGTATGCAGAGTTGTTTTTTGCCTAAATGGTAGTTTATACTCTCATCCACACGAGTTTGGGTTTAGTTATTTACAGCTCTATCTTATTCCTGCCCACAAGTGTAGGCATAAGTATGAGGACAGCCCGAATGAATGATATGTGTATTTATACACACATACATATAATTATATTTTACACATGGTGATATTATTTTATAGGCTTGCCTGATTTTATTATAATTTATTAAAAAACAATAAAATGTCAAAGATGTTTTTAAGAGTATCTTTTCAGATAGCTGTTACTGATTTTGGAGAATGAAAATTTACTAAATCCCTGTTAATGTCCATAGTCAATAACAGTCTTTTTATAATAAACAAGAAAGTTTTTGGAGTATATTTTAATCACTTCCTGTTTTGAGGTCAATAATCCGTCCCCAGATATATTTGAATTTCATGGATGTATTTAATATTTCAAGTTGATAGATTTTGGTTTTCATCTCGTTCGGTGGTTATTTTTTACGTGAATGCCAATTTTCGGAAATGTTTAGTATGTAGGGATCGCTTATTTTCCATGTTAGCCTTTCAAGGCTTTCTATTCCATGCAAGATTAACAGACTAACTACAATTTAGATAATCTGGGATCAAGAACGACGTTTTTGTGTGGCAATTTTTTTAATCTTTAATATCAATATATGTTAACTGTAAGTAATATAATGTTTCTGGCGAAATATTTTATCTTCCGGTGTTTTAAGGTATTCACAAATTTCTTACAGGGAAAGTCTAAAACAATTTAAGAAAGAACACCCACAGTACACCTGGCTGGGAGACGAACCCTTATCTCCTTGTAATCAGCAGTCCTGTCTATTTCGATAGTAGCGTCTTGGGCTAGTGGCTCACACCAGCTGAAGGCAAACATTCCCAATGTATTTATACATAAATAATACACTGTAATATATGTATATATACATATATGCCTATATTTAGGAAAATGTAAAACTATTAAACATCAGAACTTATAATTTATAAACTAAGATCTCATATCTTTTTAATTGTTATAATACAGAACTGCAAACTTGGACCCAAATCAATCGTTTTATATATATTGTCACCCTAATAGTGGCGTACAAACATTAATATAGCTCTTTTATAATAATATTAGCACCGCGTCTTACTACCCGTTCGGGTTATACGCTTTAAGTACTAATTACTCTAATGGATTAAGAATTGGGAAGGTTTAATTAGATGAAGTGAACCCGCATTTGCGTGGAGGGAGAATGGAGAACCATTAAGGAAAAAAACACCCTCAGTTCACCCGACCGAGATTCGAACCTCGATCTCCCCGTCCTCAGTAGTCGGGCTCAACACTAATAGCGCGTTAGCCAACTACACCACCGAGGCGGGCTATGGCTCTTTTAAACGTTACAAATGTTAATATTTAAATTCTTATTTTAACTTTATTTATTACCACGTTTTACTACACATTCGGGCCATACCCTTATGTACTAACTATACTAATGGATAAGTATGAGTAGGTTTTAATTTAGAGGAAGTGTACTCACATTTGCGTGTAGATAGAGGGGGAAACCATTTAAGGATAATCACTCTCAGTACACCAGACCTGTATCGAAACACAATCAGCCCGTCTTAGAAAGTATAGTGTATTGCGATAGTAACGCCTTAGACTATGTGACCAAAGAAATGGTTAGTTTATTTTAATTAATAAAAGTTGCTTCCGGGGTTCAATCCTCGGTCCCGGCACAGATTTATCTGATTACCAAACCCTTCCTTCACCTCTGACAAGACATCTTGTGTTAGGTCCTCCATTTCATCTCACAATCACCCTACCATTACACATTATCGTAAGTGCATATAACCCGAACGGGTAGTAAGACGCAGTGCTAATAATAATAATAATAAAGGTTGTATATAACTTAAGTTTCTTACATCTTTGCAGTGGTATGTTAATTAATAACTCAAATAGTCGCGGAGTTACGATTAAAATGGGGAAATTACGCTAATTTAAAGTGTCTTCAAATTCCTTTTCATAGGAATATGAAATGAGACCATTTGTTTTTAAATTTTAAGCAGGGCATGGTTTAGAACTTTAATCAAAATCATCAAACCCGATTTTAAGAAATTGGGTCCTTTCTCTTTTCACCATTGAGTAAATTACCAACAATTTTAAGGTTAAACATATAATTCCAAACGTCCCTCTAGGGCACATTATTAAAGCTTTATATGCCTGGTTTTAACTATATCGTAAAATATTTAGGATCTAGTCCAAGATGCAGACAAACATACAGGATTCAGAGACTCATTAAATGTTGACATCCATTAAACTCTCGAGTTTGATTTTATTTTTACTATCACAATACTTTCTCTCACTGGGGCATCACGAGAA
Organism: Timema poppense; assembly: GCA_902141375.1. Lineage (NCBI taxonomy): Eukaryota > Metazoa > Arthropoda > Insecta > Phasmatodea > Timematidae > Timema > Timema poppense. The sequence continues at coordinate 37,797 of CABFOV010002380.1, read as the reverse complement.
ATAAAAAAATAGCAGCTGATTGAATTGGTGAGGCACATTTATACAATAATTATTTCTATTGACAAGAAATAACTTAAGGTGATTGGCCCTTTTCATTTGTCGTGGAAATGCACAGCCATGGGAACAAATGAATATCTTCAGGAATTTTTTTATTGTTTTGCCATTTTCTTTTTGGAAACGGTTAGTTCAAGAATAGAAGCGTGTTGATAAGCTATACTTTTTATGTACACACCCCCTCTATAATATTAACACTGATCAAATATCAATAATTTTGACATTTTTCAATAGAAAACTGCCGGATGCATATAAAAAATGTAAAAACTAATAAACATTGATACATTATATTAGAAGAGGTGTTTAAAAATATCACTCTAAAAACTTACCCGCCTCAGTGGCGTAGTCGGCTAACGCGCTTGTGGTGTTGAGCTCAACCGCTGAGGACGGGGAGATCGAGGTTCGAATCTCGGTCGGGTGAACTGGGGGTGATTTTTCCTAAATGGTTTTTCACTCTTCCTCCACACAAATGCGGGTTCACTTCCTCTAATTCAACCTTCCCAATTCCTAATCAATTAGAGTAATTAGTACTTAAAGCGTATAACCCGAATGAGTAGTAAGACGCGGTGCTAAATATTATGAAAACTTCCCTTAATATCAAGAAAACGGATATTTCCAAACGTATAATTTTTCCTCAAGACCTGTCCGGTGGCTAGCGCCATCTACGGTTCCGTGATCCATCTGTTATTGTTGGTGCGGAAGGATACTTTGGTCGGTCGTGAAGCCACGCCACGCCTTTCACCCTCCCGCCGACAATCCCAAAAATTAGGTTCTAGACTTTTTCTCGACAGGGCCAAGGGCCTAAACGGAGAGAGAAACGGTAAAATTGCAAGAGAGGTCCAGAATTATAGGACGTGTTACACGGAACTCCATGGGGGAGATTCTGTCGTGACCACTTCTTCAAGAGAGATGAATATCATTATTTCACCAAATAACGGCCTTCTAGGAAGCGAGAAAATAATTATCCAGTGTCAACTGTCATCAAACGTAGTCTCGTTGTTGTGTCCTTAACTGCATCTTACTACCCGTCCATACTATCTTAATTTATGTAAAGTAAGGGTGGAAAGCTAGTTTGGTGAAACCACCTTCAATACATCCAGCCGGAATTCGAACCCTGGCGTCATCACGAGACAAGCCTGACATTTATTACATTGGTATCAGCACGAGACAATTCATACGACTATATTAAGTAATCCACCACAATTGAGAAAACCGTACACAAATGTGTCCTTTAAACAATTTTAGAGATTTTTTTCTTATTTTGGAACGCAAGACAGCTCATCTAAGGTGATTTTAATTTATAGCTCTAATCAATCAATTACCGAGGTCATATTTGCTTTAATTTTTACAAATTACGAGATAGTCCTCTTGAACTACATATACTCAATGGTTAATCTCTGCGAATATAATATAATAATGAATACAATATTAATAAGTTTTTGTCTTTTTGATCGTCAAGGAGGGAAACTTATTTAAATCCAAAAATAAATCTTACGATTGTTGTAGCGTTGAGAACAACCACGATTATTTAATTATTTGTGCTGTTTCTTGTTTTGTTTCTCAAAAAGCTATCTTGTATTAATTTAATAAAGCAATACAATAAAAACAAATATATTAAATCAACAATGTCTGCGAAATTCATTTAAGTTAAAATTCGTTAACCTGAAAACATGAAGTGAGCAAGCTCTACTGGTCACAGAAATAATAATTAAATAAGGAACCCCAGCTCAGATCCCAGCATGGCTAATGTTAGTCATTTGTTAAATTGGGATTCCCCCTTTCACGGTGATAAAATTAACAGCTACAGATAGGACTGGGTATTGGTTAAGTTAGCTAAGATAGTTTATAAGCCAGTTCTGAAAGGGCACATTTAATACTTCAAATAAATAATTGTTCGGTAGTGACGTACAGACACTAACTCTATTTTATCTAAAAATGATGATATTTACTTAAAACTTGTAATATTTGTGGATTTAAATAAAAGTTATTGTTGATTAAAAATTATGTAAGAAAAGATCTCCACATTCCACCAAAGAGCGTAAATGGAATAATATACCCTCTAACAAAAATTTATTGTAATAAATGTAACATATATGTTCACCAAGGAACACAACAATAAACTCTCGATTTCCAAGTCCTCAATTTAAAAATATATGCCAATAGATCGGGAACTTTTGGTTTTATGTAAGTACTCACTTTGCTCGTTGTGAGCCCAGCCTCCAAAACCCCAATGAGTTTTCTTGGCAAGTGGATGTAATCTAATGTAATTCCAGAGTCGTTTTTAAATAGGTCTCAACGTTTAGCCACAAGAGACCTCCAAAGAGAGGTCCACAAACATTTTAAACTTGCTACACCATTTTTATTTTTTTCGGAAGTTTTTTTCCCCCACTGGTTTCAGGCTAGAAACTAGAAGTTTGCCAAATTTCAAGTTTCTAGCTCATCTGGAATTGGGTAAACATTAATGTCAGTGAGTGAGTCAACAATGTGGCTTTATAGGAGTATTACTAGTGTGTTGTTGCCACGATGGATGCAAATTATTGAACTAAAATGTGTTATAGACTTTTATTGGAAAACGTTTTATTTAATAAGCTCTCAATCAACTTTATAGCCAATAGTGTACTCGTCCAAAGATGAACTGGCGGTCTAGGGGTAAGGAGTCAGACTTCTATGCTGGCGGCCGGGGTTCAATTCCTCGGTTGCGGCAAAGATTTATCTGATTACCAAACCCTTCCTTCACCTCTGACAAGATATCTTGTGAATGTGGGGAATGCTAGGCCCCCACCGTGGTTCGGATCCCACGTTAAACTGTAGGTCCTCCATTTAATCTCACAATCACCCTACCATTACACACATTAGCGTAAGTGCGTATAGCCCGAACGGGTAGTAAGACGTGGTGCTAATAATCATAATAATAATAATAATACTCGTCCAAATTTGTATCATTGATGAATGTGGGTTAACCCTCCCACATTGATACATTAACGGCTGTAGATTGTATGTTGTGCCTGTCCTAGTCTTGAGTTAGATTATAAGGCATATGAAGGTACGATAGGCCCAGCCAGCCGGTAGTGGAAAATATATGGCTTGAATAAAAATTAATCCAGACTGGAAATAGTAATGGATGTAAAGTAAAGTGTACTCGTCGAAGGCTATCAACTTTTCAGATTGATCTTTTACTGATTAATTTGAACCAAAACGTATATTTTCCCCCTTCACACCACAATGGTAACTTCAAACGACCCCTCTCCTAGCACTCCATCTATTCATCTATTCGTTGCACCAAACCACTCAAGTAAGAATTGCGTTATTATTTTTAACCAAAAAGAAATATTTTATTTGCTGATATGCGATTATACACAAATCACGGTTTCCATGGAGATGTAAACAAATAAATATTGTACATCTGACCCATTGCACACAAAAAAAGGAAAATATGTAAAGCTAGCTAGGAAAATTGATTTTAAGTCTTAAGCCACTATTTTGGCTGACCCCTAACCTTTAAAATGAGCGTTCATTTGTTAAAATCGCTTCAACAGTTTTCTAGTAATTTTAACTACCATACATGGGCGTATAAACTATATATAAGAATACAGGGTGAGAAATAAAGTGAGAGTGAGTGGTGAGAGTATGAATGTGTGATTGTGTGTGTGAGTGTGATATTGAGATTGTCAGTGTGAGAAAAATAGTGTGAAAAAATGAGAGTGAACGAGTGAGAGTGGTCGAGTGAGTATTAGTAAGTGATAGTGTGTGAGAGGGAGAATCTGTGAGAAAATATGTGAGTGAGAGAGAGAGAGAAAGTGTTTAGATGAGAGAGTGTGTAAGAGAGAGAAAGTATGTAGATGAGAGTGTGTGTAAGAGAGGAAGGAAGTGTGTAGGTGAGAGTGTGAGTGAGAGAGAAACAAAGTGTGTAGGTGAGAGTGTGAGTGAGAAGATACATGGTCTAGTAAAATTCTACGTAAAATATATACATGTATTAAAATATATAGTAAAATAAGTGTGTGGGGTTTAAACTATGTATGTTGGGCGCCACTCCTAGGAACTACACCTAGGAGGAAACTCAGCTAACTCTGACAGAGGCACGATGACTCCTGAAACTCGAGGCCACTGGGTGTACTCGGGAACACTTTGTTAAGGTGTAACACCACTCTACCTTACCTACAACAATGGTATGCTGTAAATATCTACAAGAGCTGAAGGAAAATACATAAAATTAAACATTGAGCCGATGGACAATTTTTCTTAATCACAATTCTACTCTTACAAGCTATCATAGAATATATTTCACTATCATAAATAGTGGATAAAAACAAACTCTCGTGACAGTTGAATTTGGGAATGAATATAATACCAGGGTGGACAGAATATATAATGTTCTATATATAATATTTTTTTAGTTTTGAATAAAACAAACTAAAGCATTTTAGTATTGTTAAGAAAAAATATTAATACTATTTATATTTTGACATAAAATAAAATATTATTTAATGCTCTGGAATATATTTAGTGTCTGAATTATTTAGTTCTTCTGCTAGCTTGAAATAAATCCTGGATGACTGATGAGGAAAAGAGAGGAAAAAATAATGATAGTTGAAGATTTTGCTGGATCTCACCAAGAAAATATGTTCATGCTGTAAAACAGTAAAATGTAGAAAGTTTGTTTCCTCTTCTTAATTCTACACAATCCACAGTTTCTAGATATCAATAGGCTCTAGTTCTTTCCTAGACTCTTATATTTTTATTTGTATACTTATACTGCACTTTTTAAGATAAATTTGATCAAGAACCACATAGATTTGGTTCCATGCTTCAAGGACTCAAACTTCGTTCCATGAATCAAATTCAAAAACTTTCTTTTCTTCAAGCCCAAAGAGAATATCCATACATCATAGTAAAGGTAAAAATGTTTGTCATGAACTATGGATGGATCTAACATATTATTATTATTATTATTATTATCTGCATCGCGTCTTACTACCCGTTCGGGCTATACGCACTTACGCTAATGTGTAATGGTAGGGTGATTGTGAGATGAAATGAAGGACCTACAGTTTAACGTGGAATCCGAACCACGGTGGAGGCCTGGCATTCCCCACATTCACAAGATGTCTTGTCAGAGGTGAAGGAAGGGTTTGGTAATCAGATAAATCTGTGCTGGGACCGAGGATTGAACCCCGGCTGCCAACATAGAGGTCTGACACCTTACCCCCTAGACCACCAGGTCACCCTGACCTAACATCAAATTTAATCTAATATAAAGATTGAAAAGATTTAGACATAAATAATAAAAATGCTTTAAAGAGAGCTAAAATGTTTACTTCAATCTGTCAGAATTGCAACGTGCGCTAGTTTAGAAATACCTTTATTTTCTTACTTTTTTTATTTATTTGCTCATTCCCTACGAGACTCAGTATTCACTTCACACAAGTCCAGCTGATGTATTTTTTGTCTTGAATAATGATGGCTGACCACAAAAGTAAATAAAGGATCAACAAATTTCTTTGAAGGAAAAATGTGTTTAATAAAGAGGTGTTAGTTATTCCATATTATAAAATTATTTATTCTAATTATTGTAGGCAGTGTTAGACGATCTTCCCTCCATATTGTTATGGATGGACATACATTGCAGTTGTTATACACTACAACATAGTGTTTAAAGCCACAGACGACCTTTGAAACACATTTTAACTCACCCAAAATAAATAATAAAATGTAAAATATTTTACAAATTAGAAAAAATACAAGGAAATGCATGATATGGTGGCAAACCACACTACTTTGGGCTACACAATACTCTTTTTAACACCATATCTTACTACCATTTGGGCTATAATTTTATGTACTAGCTATACTGATGGTTTTTAGGTATAAGAGGGTCAAATTTATGTGGATGCAAAGTGTAAAGCCGTTTTGGTAAAATCACTCTTAGTACACCTTAATGTTATCTTCAGCTTAATCTACTGCGAGAACAGTACCTCCTTTGACCGTGTGGCCACCAAACTGTGTCACAAAACATTATTTGGAAATATTATCCACTCAAAATTAAATGGTAGCATGGAAATATAATATGAATCATTTGTATTGAAATATTATTAGATAAAATAAACACAAACCCAATACTTAGATCATAATATAGATGGGATATATAGAACATTCACTTGAAATATTATCATCCTAAACTCAAAGTTAGGTGGTAGCCGGGAAACCTTACTGAAGTTACCAATATTGTGATTCTATTTGTAAAAATGATCACTAAAACCCAAACTTATGCAATTAAAATGGTTATTTAAACACATTTCAAGATCGTTTTATCAATATTTGAAAGTATAATACATAAAAAACTATTTAAATATGAAAGCGTCGTTTTTAATTTATAATTAATTCATACGCGAAACCAAACGTAAGAAGATATTTTCGATAAATTGACTAATTAATATTTTAATTTGCAAACTATAGTAAACATTAATGATTTAATTGGGAAGTTAACTTCCTCAAGCAAAACATGTACAGTACATACGATGTGCTAGTACCACCTATTATAACGGCCATTTTGTGTTAAGAGGAAGTTATTTGAACATAAAGAAAAAGTATCAATGCAAACAAAATTATGTAATTCCAAACTACTATCAATAGTTTGTTTGGTATACATACATTTTTGCCATAATTTGCATATTTGTAGCACAGTACAACTTAAGTAAAAGTTGAGTTATTATTTTTAACAAAAGAGAAATATTTTGTTTACATAATGATTTATTGTTTTCAACAAAAGAGACATAAATTATATTATTTACATAATGAGTAATTATTTTTAACCATGGAGACATATATTTTTTACAGAGGAGTTATTATATTTAACCAAATACATTAATTACAGTATAAATCCACACACATATCAGGGTTTTCGTTGTAAACTTCTATTTTTTGGTGACCTTATTAAAACTAAACATTAATAATGAAAGGTACTTTGTAAAATTGGTTCAGTCTTTATCTAGCAGTTTTAAAAACCGGAAGCAGGCTTATCAAATTATATATAAGATAGTTCAAAGAGTTGTTTTTAATACATATTTTTAATAGTTCATACTACAGTTTTACTATGCTAACGTAGTTCGTATCTCAAACTGTTGCGGATATTTGAATACAGTTGTTGTAGATTTCCGCCAATATAAAGTACTCTTATAATATTTTTCATGCAATATGAGAGCTTCCATTTTGTTTGTAATGTCAAACAGTGCATAGATACGAGATTAAATTATAATAGTTAGAGCATATTTTGAGAATATCGAATCTTTCTCTTCCAGCGTTTCAGTAAACTATATTTAAATATCTAATTGCAATAATCCCTTAGGGAAGCCTAATGAAAACCCCAGATACAAGGCTTCAGCCTGGTCAGTACAATTGTTTCAACTCTAGACAGATAAAACAAACAACAAACAGAAGGTGACCCGGCGGTCTAGGGGTAAGGTGTCAGACCTCTGTGCTGGCAGCCGGGGTTCAATCCTCGGTCCCGGCACAGATTTATCTGATTACCAAACCCTTCCTTCACCTCTGACAAGACATCTTGTGAACGTGGGGAACGCCAGGCCTCCACCGTGGTTCGGATCCCATGTTAAACTGTAGGCCCTCCATTTCATCTCACAATCACTCTACCATTACACATTAGCGTAAGTGTGTACAACCCGAACGGTTAGTAAGACGTGGTGCTAATAATAATAATAATAATAATAATAATAATAATAATAACAAAAATAAACATGCGATCGCAAAGATCCCTTGGTCGGGCTCGGTGAATCATGAAACGTCAGTACCCATCAAAATCTCAATTTCTGTTTTATTCGCTATCACAATATTTTCACTGAGGGGATGCTAACGGGATAGGGTTATGAAGGTCGTATTTTAGAGGATATGTACCTGAGTTTGCATGGAGGGAAAGTGGTAATCCTTATAGGAAACACCACGCTCAGTAATTGCGAGCCGTGACCCGCCACTGACCAGTGACCATCCATTCCATCGCGAGAGTGACCCGTTGGTACACACGACCCCCTATGTGGGATACCTGTCTATCGATACCACATCCATACCTCGAACCCCTACGTCAGCTGGTTCTCGAGTATTGTGTCCAAGTTGACGATGTAGACATCCATACCTCGAACCCCTACGTCAGCTGGTTCTCGAGTATTGTGTCAAAGTTGACGATGTAGACATCCATACCTCGAACCCCTACGTCAGCTGGTTCTCGAGTATTGTGTCAAAGTTGACGATGTAGACATCCACACCTCGAACCCCTACGTCAGCTGGTTCTCGAGTATTGTGTCCAAGTTGACGATGTAGGTGTCGCGACGAGGTGTTGGTAGCACCTCCTCCCAGATCTAATTGATGGAAGTGTTCGATGTATCGCTTGGCCCCCGTTTGACACGGATCAAAGCTCTGTTCTTGTGACTGACCCAGTGGGCAGCGTCGGATTGAGACCGCAAGGCTGATGGGAATACTTGATGACATGATGGCAAGCATTGTCGTTAACTGATAATCGCTCGTTTAAACACACGTCTTACCAACCGTCACAATCAATGTTAATACAACTTTTATATTCTCGCTGATTGGAATTAATTGTTTCTCTTTAATATAGCTCTAAATAGCTTTATAATATGAATAGTAGCATTAAATATCTAAATATACTTACAGAAACACTGTTTTCATATTAATTGACAAAGGCAATTTCTGCAAATAATAATTAGCACATTTTATTAAATATTATATATTTTTTGCTTTAGTTCATTTCGGTAAATCATACTCACTCTTTAAGTTTAATATATATAGTATATTTTGATCAGATAGTCAAACGGGGTGCTAAGAAAATATCGTATATTAGTTTGTTAGATATTGTCATAATTAAAATGTTATGAGAAAATATGTTTATTAATTCTAAGTGGCAAGATTTATTAAATAGCTAGGCCTTTATATTTGTTGGCTGCGGTTTTATCCTTATCCATGTATCATAACTTAGATAGCTCAGTGGTTAGCATTGGCGTACTAACTGAAAGATTCCAGGTTAAACTCCTGTGTCCTGGTATCATTTTTAAATTTAAAAAATATAATATGATAACCTACACATTTGAATAAAATCCGAAACGTTTGTCTATTCGCACCAGACCTGTATCACTGACTGTTGTCCCCCATCCACTGGCCGTGGTACTGAATATAGCCATGTTATTATTATTACTATTAGCACCGCGTCTTACTACCCGTTCGGGTTATACGCACTTACGCTAATGTGTAATGGTAGGGTGATTGTGAGATGAAATGGAGGACCTACAGTATAACGTGGAATCCGAACCACGGTGGAGACCTGGCATTCCCCACATTCACAAGATGTCTTGTCAGAGGTGAAGGAAGGGTTTGGTAATCAGATAAATCTGTGCCGGGACCGAGGATTGAACCCCGGCCGCCAGCACAGAAGTCTTGACACCTTACCCCTAGACCGCCAGGTTACCAATATAGCCATGTTAACTAATGGACGGATGGCTCAGTGGAGGGGCTTAAGCGCACATAGACAAATGTCCTGTGTTCGATTCTAGGTCGTCATTTTTCGTTTAATTAAACTGTATTCAGCTATCCGGACTGATCCTGTTGCCATCCCTCATGTATCAATTTGGGGATAAGCCGACCCCATGGTGTAGTGGTCAATGCACCTGGTCACGAGTCTAGGGGTCCTGGGTTTAGTTAGTTCCAGGCTGGTACCTTGGGTATTTTCCCCTTAGTGAGAATGATCACAACGGTCACTAGGTTTGGTAAATTAGGCTCAAGTTAAGTCAATACTCACCCCGGGTCCACAACTTCATTTTAACAATCATCATCATCATCATCATCTCATGGCGGGCATGACGTGTGGACAGCCTGTGGTGTGCCTCTGTACCACAGAGTGCCTAGTAATCTGCACATGACGTGTGGACAGCCTGTGGTGTGCCTCTATACCACAGAGTGCCTAGTAATTTGCACATAAAGTGTCAAAGTCACTCCCGGTCATATGTGCCATACGTTACAAAAATAAGTATACATATGAATTACTACATTACTAAAATGTATCATATTGTGAGTACATCCAAATTTATCTGAGAGTTAATTACAAATTTCACGATGGTTTTCAAATAAATAAATTTGTATTTATTATTTTTGGTACAGTAGCGTTAGTTAGAATGTAAATGAGTCCATAATAAGGATAAACCTAGGTACAAACTTTCAACTTTCATTAACTTTCACTAGATACAAAAGACTAACTTAAGACTGGAATAAAGTCAGACATTTAGTCTCTATACCAAAACAGTACACACTTAAATATATATATAATAGTAATAAAAATAATAATATAATAGCCATTGTGCTATATTAGGGGACCTGTTTGTTACTTTATGAGCTAAAACTTTGACATTTAACTTGAGGTAGTAAAATTAATAATTGAATATTTATTTGAAAGCTGGACAGTACTTTTTGATTAAACCTATATTTATTTTAGTGTTTCTGTATTGATACTAATCACGGACCGAGATAATATATAAATTGTATTAAAACCAATTATTTAAAAACAAACCTAATGAGCTAGTTTTTCTGAACGATCATAAAAGTATACAAGTGCACAAATTGGGGGCACGAATCTCAATAAATACTTCGTGTGAATGATAAATTGAAACGTTGTTTTGAAAAATTATTTTATAGTAAATATTATAAAAATTATAATATTACCTTCGCCTTCCAAACAAATAATTTCAAACAATACATTTATGGAAAAAAAAGTTATTTTTATACCTTTATAGTTAGATTAAATGAGTTTTAATTTCTGTTCAGGACCATCTCAACTTACACACAATGCGCTGATATCATTAAATAAGAGGATGACCTTAAAGTAAATGCACCAAAACTTCTCTGGAGAAGAGGGTGGAAAACCCCTAATTTCAAATGCAGGTGTTTTGGTCATAATATCTGTCGAAGTCACGATTAATGTTGATACATCATTTATAAATTAGGTTTAACACCCGCCTCAGTGGCGTAGTTAGCTAACGCGCTAGTTTCGTGTTGAGTTAGACTGCCAGGGACGGGGAGATCGAGATTCTAGTTTCACTCGGGTGAACTGGGGATTGTTTTTCTAAAGGGTTTTTCTCTCTCCCTCTACGCAAATGTGAGTTCACTTCTTCTATATTCAACCTTTCCAATTTCTAACGCAATAGCGTAATTAATACTTAAGCGTATAGCCCGAAGGGGTAGTAAGATGCGGTGATGGATAGATAAATAGATAAAAATTAGAAAAAGATTAAGAAGATAACATTGAGGACTTTAATTTTACAGTAGCCCCATGGCTTCTTTGGTGCTGACTGACATCTGACGGCTTTGAAAAGTTACCATACAAAATTATGTATCCCTACGCGGAACCATATGATCTGATGTGTTTAGTAGCTGTCACATCTGACAGTCAGAATTTAGGTATATACCTAAATGCTGACTGTCAGCTGTCAGTCAGCACCAAAGAAGCCACGGAGCTACTGTATATAACTTGTCTGGATGTGAAGACAGTAATATTGGGTGGTAAATAGGGTCGGTAGTGTATCCTGCTCAACATATAACTGGGGTGTGTGCAGATATAACAATGTCCGTCACTCTTACTACGCGTGTGACACATTAGAGTCCAACACAGAGCCTTATACGTCGCCCCGGCGCGTGTGTGGAGGCATCCAGGAGCCATTGGTAACTCACCGGCGTCCTCCGGTCCCGCGACCTGATTACCTTCCTACCACCCGCCGCAATAAAAGCATCGAGCCAGAAGGTGTGGCCATTCACAAACATTTCGACCAGGGTTCTGTGCAGACCACAACCAACAGTGACCATGTTCAAGGGTCGTTTCAGTTCAGCCATCTTGGTGGGGGTCCTCCTGGGTTGTCTCATAGCGACGGTAGCAAGTGCCCAAGAAAGTGCCCAAGACAATGAGATCCTCTCCAGTGACTCTCGGAAGATTCAGAACGGAAAGGAGTTGTTGGAATCCGTCGTCAATGATTGCTTCCTGAGCGGCTCGGGATCCTCCATGACTTGTCTCAGGATGAAAGTCTTGTCCTACCTGGACTCGGTGGGAGAGACCCAAAGCGGAAGATCTGCGGATGAAGAACGGAGTGACGTCGAGAGGTTGGACGATATAATCCTGTCCAGGGTGACCCGATACCTCAAGAGCCACCAGTTCAAAGTGAAACTACCCGAGTTTCTGTTCCAAGAAGCTGTCCTCACCTTTAGACCTTCCCGAGGACTGGCTGACTTCAAGGTCGACTTCCCTAAGGACGATGAGAACGAGGACAGGGCCCTTTCCCAAGGTATTAACGATGCGATCTCAGATCTCTTAGAGAGGCTTATCATAGGTCTCAAATTTACTACCTGTTTCTTACAGTTACTCAGTTTCAGTCAAATTGTCTTCGGACATTTTTAAAAAAACTATTGCCTAAGGAAACACGTACAAGATTTAAACTGTATCCATAAAGGATACCATTCCTAAATTACGTGTCAAAATATCGTTGTATGAACTCGGTATTTTAATAAAGTCTTACTAACATATTTATTTGAACTAATATAGTTTATACATAGTGAACAATAATAGAACAGTTTAGAAAGATATAGAACCAATCCAGTATTAAACAAATATCGTATAGTTATTTTATGGAGAATATATGTATGTGTCGTAAAAAATATCTAATAAGTTTATTTCGTTTATTAGCTTTGATTACCTTTGGTTAAAATAATTTTGATTCAACTAAATATTGGGTCCTGTAATAGTAAAATAATTTAACACGTTTATACAACTATTTTGTAAATAGGTTTTGGTTGCTTAGAACACATAGGATTTTTACACGTGTTTACAATTTAATTTCTAAAACATTACATATTTTTAATTCACAACTTTTATATAAAAAAGTAACCGCCGTTTTAAAATGAAGGTTTTTGTAGTGTTTCAAAGTTTCCTTCTTTTGACTCCTACAATAAACACGTTTATTATATTTTATTGTCTCCACGTGTTATAAGAAATGTTTTCGTTTCACTTGATTCAAACTGAGCTGTATTTTGCCTTCATACAACAAATAGCAAATGAATTTAATAAGAACTAATTTACATATCTCCACAATTTAAGGGATCTAATTATTTCTTGCAAATGATACCCAGAATTTCCTTTATCTGAGTGCAGATTTGATATATTAAGAGTTCTTCCAAATGATAGTTTGCTAGTTTCCATATTTATTAGGATAATTTAATTGTTATTCAAAAGTAAATATTAAGAATTATCCACTCAGCTGAGTTCAAACTATTCCCTCTAATATGTTTGTAATGAGTAAGGTAGTATTTATGGTAAATGTATCCACATTTACGTAGAGAAAAAAAGTGGGAGAATATTTGGTAGGCCCCACCTTCAGTATCTCTGTCTGTGTTTGAGGCCCCAGCCTCCATGTTACCCGAAGATAAAACTAGAATATCCTTGCATTTTATCCACGTGCCCATCGATACAGTTGAAAATAAAAACAAACTTTCCTAAAAGCGTCCTTAATTATCTAATTGAATGTGACGTGTGCCCCCTGTCAGTCAGTTCTCGTGTCCATCTTTGAACCGTCCTTTCCTCCTCGTGCCCCTCGGGACAGTAAGAGCTCGCCGCTGTTTCAGCACGTGGGATGATCAAGAAGAAGCTCCTCCTGCCTGTACTGCTCCTCCTCAAGATGACACTGAAGGCTCTCACGCCAATCTTCGTCGCTATCATCGGTCTGAAGGCCATGAAGGCGCTCATCCTCAGCAAGGTGGCCATCCTTCTGGTGGTAGGTTTCCTCGTCATGCAGCTGTGCAAGAAGGCAGGCATGCAGATGCCCATGCCCGTGCCCATGACCATCGAACCGACGCCGTACAGCGCCCCTGCGCCTGCCCCGGCGCCGCCGGCGTCGTCGTACGAGCCCGGCTGGGACTCTAGCGCCTCTTCTGGCGGACCTTACTCCAGAGTGTGGGACCCTCACCAGATGGCTTACAGCGCCTACTACAGCGGCAACCAGCAGCAGCAGGCTCAGACCTCGACGTCACAGAGCAGCCCTCAGCAGTCTCAGACGCAGTTTTAACAGGTCAGTGTACATAGTCCGTGGAGTGGGGGAGATTCGTCAAGTTCAAATACAGATTTTATCAAACTGGGATCACGTCAACTTTATTTGTGTGGATAGAAATTTAAATGTAATAATATATATATAAATCAATAGCTACCATCTAAATTTCAATAAAATCCAAGCAATTAATATCATTATGTATTTTATTTTTTAATCAAATAAAAATAAATCACTATTGTAACTAATCTTTAAATATTAAACGTATTCCAAATGTTTTGAAAACAGTTGGGATAAATATTTCACTCATAAATATTTATTTTTTCTCTTTTAGGCTATCTATTAAAAAAGGATATAGGGCCTATTTTTAGTGTGTATTTTCTATATAATAACAATATTAAAGAAGTATATTTTCAAGTCATTACTTATCGTGGTGTCCTTTTTTCCAGGAATACACGCGTCCGGAAACCATTAGGAGATTTCTGACTGATGAGTCTTGGTGTATCCGTATTCTTCAACAAACAAAAAGGAAATATAAAGCAAAACAAAATATATTTTGACTACAAATTCTACTAAAAGTGGTCTCAAAAATTTAATTCTCATCGGATTTATTTTAAAATTTTTGGGATACTTTACCTTTATTATATTATTTTAAAAGTTTTACTGTATTTTTCACTTGATCCATAGCAGCTCATGATATCATGTTTGTATAAAAATAATAATGTTTTAGCAAACTATATAAATAGTATAAATTTGGTGTTTAAATTTTAGACTAAAAACACGTATTGCTAGAAATATTAAAATTCTAAACTTTGGTAATAATTTCCCTATCTAATGAATTAAACTAATACTCAGATTTTTTTTATAGTCTACTATATGTACATATATATATGTGGCTCATTATTGGCTTTAATTTAATGAATATGGTTTTTGTATTATACCACAGTGATCTATTTTGTTAGTTTAAATATTAGTTTTGTTAGTTTTACCTTTAGAGTTTCTCGAAAATAAAGAAACTTTAAATGCATTAATATATTTAACACTGTATTAAAAAAGCCAGCTATTTTAATAATACAGCCCATACTTTTTAAACAAATTCTTGTTTATAGCTGAAAAAACAACAACATTCATTTATAAATCAGATTGGTCTGTGTTTGATGGGTCACGCCGAAATTGTGACAGAATTAACATGTGCAAATATATACCAAAGAAATAGTATAATAAATAAAAACAACACATAGCTATTAAAATTATAATAGAGCATAATATTTTAATACAAACACTTATCAATGTTTAATTAAAAAATGTACCGGTAATCTAGTCTTTACTTAAATATCAAATATTTATTTATTCAATTTATTGTATTCATGTTCGATAAGTATATGCTATAAGCATAGTATAATATATTTATAACTTATTTATTTATTTATAATACTTAATTATTTCAAGTATTACAGCAACAAATATCTGCTGAGGCACCGAAGCGGACTATGCCCTTAAGAAACCTAATTTATCGATAATTACTTATTCCTGTGAATGTTGTAATAAAAATTAAATGATTCACTTTGTAATGTTTATTTGTGAATGTTGAATTAAATACTTTATTGATAAAAATTTTACTTTCCTTGGACTGGATTATATAAATGGTTTTTTATTATTTGTAATGTGACACAGCTTTTTATAACAGCAACTAAGTATATTTTAATTTTAGGAATATTCCTGGTGTTAATGTGATAATAATAATAATTTCAATTTCAATTTCAACTTCCTTTATTATAGTGCTGGCCAACATTCGTAAGACCTATAACAGGCCAGCACTGAAAAGTACACACGTACATACCTTATAATACATATATTTACACAAGAAAAAATGATATAGTTACGAGATAAAAAGTAGTTAATAATAATAACAATAAAAAGTAGCATTAAAAACAAATAACTAAATAGTAAGCAGTAATAATAATAATAATAATAATAATAATAATAATAATAATAATAATAAATATAATCGTGAAGTTGAGATGCATTCGTTCCATTTATATGGAATCTTTCAGAACCAAACAATTGGAAAATTTTTAAAAACAAAAAATGTACGGAAGAAAATTAACGGGCTATTTTCCATCTACCATTTCTATTCGTGATTACGAATCTACGGAATGCATGCCAAAGGGGAAAGTCGAGTATAATATCTGAATACGCGATATTAAATCACCTCCGAAGTTTTTCTTTAGATTGAAAAATGACACCTGGTCACAGGAATATTATATATAGATGTGTATTTAACCAAAACTAACAAAAATATATGGTGTGGAATTCTGAACGGACTTTCCTACTCTATTGTCTAAAAGTGGAGATATTTACTCAAAACCCATAGTATATGTGTAAAGAAATTATATACAATAGCAAATTAAAGCATATATTTTGCTATACTAACGAAAAACTTTATTGACTCCCGTTTTTAAATTTTACAACTTTATTTGTAAAGCACCAAAGTCCTAATTTGTATATTTAGACTGATAAAAATACCAATATTGGGTTCCCATTCAAATTTCGGCTTCTGTTTAAAGATTTTGAAATTTTATTATGGGTTTCACATCTTAAGATAATCGAATTGCTATTAAATTCCTCATTTATAAATTTTGACCAGTAAAAAAGGTTAATATTTACTATTAAGTCTAAGATGATAGAGATAGTTTATTGCTGTACGAACATTTCCCCTAAGAGGTTAAAGTAAACAAAACATAAACTTATTGAGAGACTTGTTAATATTTAATTACTCTATGTAATTAGAGAATTATTTCGTTAAAAGATAAGTAGTATCTATGTACAACTAAAGCTCACAAAATGATATTAATATATTTGCCAATATATCATAAACTGTTGATTTTATAAAGATATATTTCAATTAAAATTTTTTCTATTATTAATAGTACTGCCATTTTTTAATGATAAGTTATTTAGTATATTAAATGGTTGTGGAGATAGGGAAATTTCCGCTTCAGTAGATTACCCTAAAAGTCACTTTCATAGGAAAATGTAGATATCAATATTGTTTATAATCTTAATTAACGCCTAGACACGAGTTTTAATCAAAACCGTTAGAGCCGATTTTGAACGAATCTATCTTTTTTCATTTCGCCCTTTAGTAAACTAATCTTAATTTTAGGTTTAAACAGACCAACAGACAAACAGATATACGGCATTACAAATACCACTTTTTAGGGTCCGGGAGGTCATGAAACGTCTAGATTCATAAAAATCCCGAATTCAATTTTTTTTTACGATCCCAATACTTTTTCTACCTGTAAGATAGCGATAAAGTAGTAATGGCTTTGCTCTTTAATACACCCAAAGTTTTTCTTCCATTCCAAATATAATCTATTTATTAAAACGTCATTATTAATACTTTTTGTTAGAAAATCATTAATGAAATATTTTGCCAACTATGAATCGTAGATAACATGAACACCTAAAGCTTTATTTTAAATAATATACATCAATATATTATGTAAAAGTAAAAACATAGTCTTGACACCTCAAAATACCACCTTTAAACTCGATGGATGAAAATACTATTCAATAATTGTAAAAAAAGATTGCCATTTCATCCGATAGAACGTGACCTCTGAATCGATACAAATATATATATACATTGACCTGTACATTGTTTAATCGATTAGAGTCTCATATCCCAAAGGGTATTGCAATGAATGTATACCAAATATTCATTTAAGACAATTAAATTTATACCAGCAAACCCTTGAGAAACTTTCGCAGTTTCGACCTTCCTTTACCCCTCCCCCTCCCCCCAGAAAAAAGATTTAGTCCTTTGTTGGGTTGTTGAAATTGAATACTCAGCTAAGTGTATACACAAAATAGCAAAGAGAGTTTATTTTCGGTAATTGATACACATTATTGATATATTTTTCTTTTAACTTAAATTTTAAACAAACCATGTGTTTTAACGTAAACTGAATATGCTATGGCAGAAGTCGGTAAAAAGTCTTTCCAATGATACCTTATTCATCGCTGTAGGCTTTGTATTAGTTGAGAAACAGGGAGGTTGACAACATAAATCATAAATTAGATTTTCAATACAGATTCCTTTAAAAATTTACATATTTAAGCATTAGCACCATGATAATATTATTGCAACTCTACCTTTAGAGCACTTAATAATAATAATAATAATAATAATAATAATTATTATTATTATTATTATTAGCACCGCGTCTTACTACCCGTTCGGGTTATATAGAGGTGAAGGAAGGGTTTGGTAATCAGATAAATCTGTGCCGGGACCGAGGATTGAACCCCGGAACCCCAGCACAGAAGTTCGACACCTTACCCCTAGACCACCAGGTCACCTATAGCACTTAATTAACTTGGCCTCAGCATAACATACTATACTATAAAATCATTTCAGATTACATAAAGAAGAGTGTTCTCAAACTGTATTCTATACAAATACAACATTCATGATCTACCAGAAATCAAATTTAAATTAATCTTCTAGGGCTTAGTCCTTGACGTTTCTACTCCAAGGGCCGATGTTTCAATGTAAGGTTTAGTGGAGGTAAGTAAGGTAACTCTACACACTTTACACAACAATTAGAATATTGTAATTTGAAATAAGGGCATAAATACAAGTCTTTTGCATTAATTTTTTATCCATTTTATCTGCAAGATCTTTTCATGTTTTCATGACAAAAATGTTTATTTTGAATATTTAAAGACATAGTATACATCAAAAAAGCAAACTCGAATAATGGAATTCCATAATATTGAAAATACAATGCTTACTTTATTTAAAACTATAAATGTACAACCAAAGTTGTATACTGTGTAAATTGATATCTTCCCAAGCTCTCTCAGAACGTGAAGAAATTATTAATCAGCAAATACAGTTATTAATTGTAGGAAATAACACAAATATCAACAATTTGAATGAGGTAATTATTATGAACAGAATTAAATGTACAAATGTTAAGAAATCTTTTTTATTTCTGGCATTACATAGCCTACATAAAAGCCACATTATTGTTTTTAAAACTACTTATGAATAAAAAAAATAACACCTGGTTTTACTAGCTGTTCGGGCTTTACGCATATTTACTAATAACGTTAACGTGCTAGGGATTCGAGAGGTGGAATTCATAGGAACTGCACCCGAATTTGCGTGAAGTGTTGGGGCAACCATTTAGGATAAACCCCTGTCATCGGCAGGAAACTTTATTGTGATAGTGACGCCTTAGACAATGCGGCCACCAAAGTGTATAGGGGGGGGGGG
>CABFOV010002380.1:0-18049 GCA_902141375.1 Timema poppense | reverse complement strand
GGGGGGGGGGGGAATATAATTACAATTATGATTAAAATAGGCGACCATTTAGTTTTTAAAATATCCCTTTTTCAACTAACACTTAAAATAACAATTATAAAGCACCCGGTTTGGTGTCCGAATGGTCTAATAGATTAGACTCCCAATGACAAGGAGATCATGGTTCTATCCTGGCCGGGTCCACTGAGGGTGGTTTTTCCTAAATGGTTTTCCACTCACTCTCGACACAAATGTGGGAGAACATTTCCCCAAGAATCAACCTGCCTCATCCCTTGATTTGTAGCGTTATAAGTTTATCGGCAAATAACCCGAGAATGTGCTAAAAAAATGAATAAAATAGTTGTCAAAATAAATTACACATATCTCAATAGTTTTAGGTTAAGTCGGGTAGGTACCACATTGTTCATTTCTGCCTCTTAGATATTGGAAGAATGATTGTCTGAAATAATAGAAGAATTAGAATAAACTAGAGGAAGCTAAGAAGTTAATAAATCTCAACAAAGAAAACTTATCTAAGCTATTTGGATTACAATAAATAAACCCGCGTGATTGGCCGAATGGTCTAAGGCGTCACAATATTTTTAAACTAGCCTGCTGATAGCGAGGAGATCGAGATTCTAATCGGGTCGGGTCCACGAGGGTGGATTTGTCTATTACTTCTTAAATGCTTCCCCCCTCATCCCTACCCTATTAGAGTAAGTTATAGTTATAATAGTATGATTGTACTATATTATAATACATATATATGTTCATTTAATTCCCTGTGTCTTTTATTCTCCTAGTAGTTTGAACACTCGTCCGGTTTTTGGAAGAGAACAGACTAAATAATTATTCACACATCCATCTGTGGTAGCATTCAGCAAACATTGGAATGAAATTCCCTAAAGTAAATATCAGGGTGGTTCTCATGCTGTTTTAACTTATAACAGCGTGTTAGTCTGACCAAATAGTACAATTATTGTCTCACAGGTGGCTCTGTCCACACCTGGTATGAACAAGACCGTTATAGTACATAAAGTGTCGGAAAGATGGCACTGCCTGTTATTTAGTTTAGTTTCTTCCTATTTAGTAGCAATGCGAGTCTATTATGAAGTATTTGAAGTAATTTTCGTGTAGCATGATCTGTTTTCTAAAAAAAAAAAAAAACAGTTTTTTCACCAAGCCTTAGTACCTNAAACAGTTTTTTCACCGAGCCTTAGTACCTATTTGGGCTATGCGTGTATATTAATTTCATTAGTTAGACAAGGATGAAAGAGGTAATGTAAGAAACAATTTCGAAAATTCACTTTCAGTAACCTCTCACCTTGATGCAAACCCCCATCTCCCCGCCCCCTATATCAAGAGAGTGACGCGCAAGGCGAGTGTTTCTCAAACTTCTTTCAATAGCGGATCACCCCCTTAATATACTTCCCACCTGTCACTTTTCTAAACAAGAAATGTCCTAATGAGTGTGTTTATCGAGCAGTTAAGACAACATATTCAAATAGCAGAGCTAGCCGGTCAATAATGTATTCTTTTGATTTATTACACTTTTTATTTGCCAATATAGATAGAAAGTATTTTTACCATGAGAAATTTCAACCTCAAAATTACGTATTGTGTAACCAATAACCCAAAAATATTTGATTTTGATTTAAACCCTTTGAAAAAAGAAAATTGGCTGAATTTAGAAAACTGAAATATATATTTATTTTGAAATGGATATCTGATATATTTTCACATGATGGTAGCCTATAATAAATATCATTGATGTAAGATAATCTATTGATTCTTTTGAAAACTTAAGTCTCCAAACAATAGACTCATGAGAAATAAAATACGATTGTGTGACACCATTTATGTCCGTGTGGTCATATGTGCACCACGGACCACCACGGACCATTGCTTGAGAACCAGTGCTCTAGACAAAATGAATGAAATCATGGCATTAAAAACCACATTAATACATGATACAGATACAAATCTAAATGTGGTTTATCCTTTATTTTGCACTATTACTGAGTATCGATCATTTAAATATAAAAATATATCTATTCTTTATATTTGACATTCAGCTGCAATTATTTGGTAGTTTAAATATCGTACATATCGGTAAATTGAATTGTATCTAGCTAATAAATTATAATTATGATTTACTACCCCCACGTGATTATTACTGTGCTAATAGGTTTCAAGTTAATAAACAAATAATTTTGAAAATTATTCAGTGTACGAATTTTTAGTCTGATTAGGTAGTAATTCATTTAATGTTTCATTGGTTTTGAAATTAATTAAAATTGTTCGGTTAGTGACAGCCAAAGAATCTATGAATTGATTACAATGGCCATCTCGATGTCTGAATTTTGAATAACACCCACTGTTATTGACGTGTTGCTGAGGAAGGGAGTAAAACAGGATTATTTTAAAGTTGGCCCAACGAGATATCTTTAAAAATAACGTATATAAAAAAAAAAGTTTCATACAAAGTTGCTTGGTTTTGAGACGCTGACTAAATTACATATTTTATTTTTTATTTAGTGGACGTCTTCAAGATAATCTCAAGGTCAAATATTGTTTTTCAATTGGAAACCTGTATTTTTTTATTGTAAAGTTGCATTCTACGAAAAAAAGCCATTTTTTTATCAAACACATTTTTATTATTCGAGGTCTATTTTTGGTTATATCTGATGAAGTAAAGGAATATGTATTATGTTTTTGGAACGGTTTTTATTTCATATTTTTGAGTACTAGAATCTGTCGAGTGTAAACAAATACGAACAAACAAAAAACAAGCTTTCTAAATGTTAAATTATAACAATAGTTCGAAATAATTACCTACTTCGATACACTTTCCCATTAGCTTTATAAAAGAATTGTGAGTATTTAATAGAGTTCTTGATCAATATCTCTGCAAGCAATTCTAATTCGTTCTATTGTGTTTTCATGGTCTACTCTTTCTTTCAATTAACCCCATAAGAAAAAAATCTGGTGATCTAGCAGGCCAACTTATTGGACCACCTCTGTCAATCCATTGGCTAATTCAATTCCAATCCAATAATAGTCGTGCATTTTGTAATGATATGGAATTATACATGTCAATAATTTATTATTCAAATCTATATTCAAAATTACGATATTTAATATTCGAGCGGGTAGTAAGATGTATTTGTGTTGAACTGTCGAGTTGCAAGGTGTGGTGAAATCCTTCTACGTCTCTGTTTAAAAATACAACGCACTTTCTGTGGAAAGAGACGCACCTGGATGACCTCACCCCTTTTCTTGTAGGAAGCTTCGAGAAGGAACTGTCACTTGATATACCCCTTCAAATGCGCACTTATCCTCACTACTGGCGATCCTTCCTTCTTGACAAGAACACGCATAGCTAACATTCATGTAACGCAATAGTCGGGCTTATTTCTTTTATCAAAATATAAAATGCGTGTGATATCTAGCTAAAAAGTAAACAGTTCATTCATTTAAAATATAATAAAAGACTATAAAAATTAAATAAACACCAGAACTTTAAATTTATAAAATATATACAATTAATTATCACAATAATGTCACCCTAACGATGGCATATAGACATTTCTTATCAGGCTAGCGTTTTAATTATTACAATTTCTGTAATATTGAGCAGGGGCACCATAATGCTTAAACCACGTGTTCTGCCTTTCTTGTAGGTTTAAGTTATCTAGCAGCAATGGCAATCCTTGCTCTAGAAAGATTTGTCATTTGTCTCTATTCAATGTGCCGTCAGTAAAAAGGGGACAATTAATTTGTCTCCGATAAGTCCGCACCAAAGGTTCACACTCCAAAAAACGCATGTTGTGTCGGTTAACTTCCCAATGAATCGTAAAGCTCGATTCATCAAGTGTCCATCGGAAGAATGCCACTCGATTGAGAAAATCTTTTCCATGAAGCTCTTGATTCAACGGCACGTGGTAAGAATGAAATCGATGATTCGCCAATATTTTTGAGCTCACTACATAATCTTGGATATCACTAGAAATAGCGCTAGAACCTACGTAAGGATTAAGAACTTCTGCGGCTAGCACTGCGATCTCTTTATGTTCACCGGCGGATCATTTTCTTCGCTCGGACACTTCCATTTTCCACAAATTCTTTAACAAAACAATAAAAAGATCTTGCTTGCATTTGTTTACACTCTACAGATTGTAGTAGGCAATAAATTGAAAAAATAAAGAGTTCAAAAAACATACGTATTTCTGTAATTCCTTAAATATCATAAAAAATATACCTCTGGTAAAAAGTGTTTCAGACAAAAGTGGCCTTTTTTCCCCTCAGAGTACGATTCTGCAATACAAAATACGGGGGTGACCTGGCGGTCCAGGCGTAAGGTGTCAGACTTCTATGCTGGCGTCCGGGGTTCAATCCTCGGTCCCGGCACAGATTTATCTGATTACCAAACCCTTCCTTCACCTCTGACAAGACATCTTGTGAATGTGGGGAATGTCAGGCCTTCCCCGTGGTTCGGATTCCACGTTAAACTGTAGGTCCTCCATTTCGTCTCACAATCACCCTACCATTACACATTAGCGTAAGTGCGTATAACCCGAACGGGTAGTAAGACGCGGTGCTAATAATAATAATAATTTTCACTTCTTAATAAATTAATATCAATCCTTTATATATAATATAATAAGCGAGGAGAGAAATGGGAGGAGCAGATAACAGAAAGTGTTCAAGTGAGAGGAGAAGAATGGAAGAAGTTAAAGGAGGAAGAATGGTGGAAGATGGAGGCATTTTACTAAAATGACCTGGCAACAAGTTGGAAACAGATGATGATGATGATGATGATGATTAAAAGTCTTTCTCCTGCATATTAATTGTGTTATTCAGTAAAAGGAAACGTATATTTCAACAAATGCCTAAAGTTGTTTTAGGATGACATATTTAAAATGTTATTTGGAGGTCTTTTTTTTATTTCATAAAAGTTGTGCACACGAGGAAAAGATATTATATGCGTACAGCTTAAAGGTTGTCGGCCATATTCTTACCAGCCAGGTATCGATGCTGTTTTAATATGGAATATTTAATATGGAATATAGGACTTAAAATATAAATAATATTGGTTTTTAGTCACTAAAAAAATAAAAATAAAAGTCAATCCTAGGCTATCACCTGGAGTCTATGGTTCTATATATACTTATGCCATTTTTTGTGGCGTTACATACAAGTACTATTACATTTTATTATACAATATATTAAGAGTATGTAACAATAATCACATACATTGACACAATAATTACATACGAGTATATAAAATATGTATGTATATAGATAGATAGATAGATAGATAGATAGATTGATAGATAGATTGATAGATAGATAGATAATATAAGACTCATTAATCGATTACCAGTTTATTTAATTATAATAGTTGTCTCTATGTGGTCATTTTTATTATTTAGCTCTAAATTGTTACTGCCCATCACGTAAACCTAGGGCGCAAAATTTTTAGGGACACATTTCAGCAAAATGTATTTTTATTACTGTTTAGAAAAATAACATTTAAATTAAAAAGGGCAATTAACTTTTGTTGTAAACAGAAATTAAATTAAAATATTTGGTCTACTATTGAGTATATATTTTTTAAATATTGATAGAAAACATAATCACGTTTATAGTTTTATGACAGTTGGGTTCACTTTGTCTGTGAATAACTTTAATAGTTTTTTAAGGCTTCCAAAAACATTAATAGAAAATGAAGGGAAGAAGGGATAACATGTATGTACACATTTTTGAGGGGGAGGAAATCAGAGGGCCCATACAATATTTTTATTTATTTATTTATCTTACTCCTTTATTTTTTGGCCTGGTATTTTGGAAGCCTTCTATTATTAATAAAAATATTATAAATATTATTATTGTTGTTATTATTATTATTATTATTAATCTCTGGAATCATGCAGGGAGGGTGGGGGTTGGTTAATTTATATTTTGCGAAATATAACTGAATTCCATAGTTAAGTTTGGCCAGGGAATATAAAACCCTCTTGTTTCTATGTACAATTGATTCATGTTTAACTTTAAATATATTTTCGATGTCTATTGTAGAGGAATGGGTACTTCCCTAGAAAATCTTCATATTCAATGAATAATTGCGCCTTTTTCTCAATTAAAGCTACCAAAAGGTATGCCACCATTGAAAGAGTTATAGCATATTCAGTAATGGCATGTGTGACTTGAATATAAAAATATCAATTTCTTTATGATGATTGAAAACTATCGTTTTATTGAGATTATCTCAGTTTTTTTAACATTATTATATAAATATAAATTCTTATGTAAAGCATACCGTAAAATAAATTTTAGTTGAGATTTAAACTAAACAATTTTTACTTTCTCTCTATCTTAAAGGTAGAGAAAGTGTTTTGATCATTAAATAAATAGAGTTTGAGATTTTGATAAGTCTGTTTAAACTTAAAATTAAGAGTAGTTTAATAAGGTCGAAAAGAGAAAAAAATAGATTTTCTCAAAATCGGCTTTAAAGATTTTGATTAAAATTAGTATCCAGGCGTTGATTAAGATTATAAATAAACTGGCTATTTTCATTTTACTGTGAAAATGAATTTGAGGGTACTTTACAGAAGCAGAAACTTCCGTATCTCCACAACTATATGAGATAATAAATAACTTATAATTGCAAAATTGTAGTACTTCTAAAAATAAAAAACTTTTAAATGGAATATACTTTTATAAAACTAACAGTTTCTTAAATATTGGCAAATATATTAATATATTTTTGTGATCTTTTGTTGTATAAATATACTGCTTGAGTTCTAACGCAAAAATTCTCCAATGCTATAGGGTAATTAAATATAAGTTTCTCAAAAAGGTTAAGTTATTTTTCCTTAAACCTTTTAGGAGAATAGTTTGTACAACAATGATCTATCTCCTTCATTTTAGACTCAATAGTTAATATTTACATTTTTTATTGGTCAAAAATTATAAATGAGGAATTTAATAGCTAGGCGATGATATGAAGATGTGCAACACCTAATAAAATGTCAAAAATTTTAACCTGTAGTTGAAATTGTAATATGAGGTGTTAGCCCTTTGGACTTAATATTGATCTTTTTTTATCGTTCCAAACATACAATTGAGGACATTAATTCTTTTAAAATAAAATTATAAAATTTAAAACCACGTACTCAAAAAATGTTTTACATAAGGATAGTGAAATTTATTCTTGGGTTTGCTAGTGTATATTATTTTTGATTCACTTATTTTATTAGTTTTGAGTAAATATTTCCATTTTTAAACACTAGAGCGAGAAAGTCCGTGCGAAGCTCCGTACCATTTTATGTATTTCGTGTCCTGACCCCAAATGATATTACCATGTTCTTGGAAATACTTGCCACGCATCCACGCGATCTAGTAGTAAATAGTGAAACCTGCATTTACGGGATCTAGTAATAAATAGTGAAACTTGCATCTTCGCGATCTAGTAGTAAATAGTGAAACTTGCATCCACGCGATCTAGTAATAAATAGTGAAACTTGCATCCACGCAATCTAGTAGTAAATAGTGAAACTTGCATCTACGCGATCTAGTAGTAAATATTGAAACTTTGTTTCTCAACTTATTTACAGGTAACGCTCTCTTTTGAGTAAATCACACACCGCTAGTAATTTAAATCACTGTTTGCAGCTCTATCGATAAAGTTATCTAAATAAATATCATAATGTTATAATATTAAAAGATTATTTTGTCTGTATTTCATTGTTCTTCTTCCCTTCAAATTAATTTAACTATGATAGTCAATTCATATAAATGTGAGAAACCAGTTAATTTACGTATGTAATGGATAAAGTTAAAAAATATAATCAAATTTCGATAGCATTATTTTAAATTTAATTGTTAAAATAACAGAATGTACGTGAGTATTTTTTTATAATATTACATTAATAACTCTGTGAGGTTATAATATTAAAATATTTAAAAATAATGTCAATTTTGCATCAATTTGAAATAGTTTTAAAGATCTATACTGTCACATGTATGCTTATAATTTGGTACTTTGTCGAAATAATATAATTTCAAAATCTTATTGTATTTTGATATATTTGCGAATATATGTTTGTGTCGTAGCTTAATGTCAGCAGTAAAACATGATCTCAATTTACAAAGGAGTTAGTCTTTACTATTATTATTATTATTATTATTATTATTATTATTATTATTATTATTATTATTATTATTATTAGCACCGCGTCTTACTTGACCTACAGTTTAACGTGGAATCCGAACCACGGTGGAGGCCTGTCATTCCCCACATTCACAAGTTGTCTTGTCAGAGGTGAAGGAAGGGTTTAGTCTTTTCTAGTTTGTAAACATATTTAAGAAGGAAATAAAGACGAAAATACTATCCGAGCTAAATGCGGGAGTTTTTCCAAAAATATTTTCTACTCGCTACTCTTTAAATGCAACCTTCTTTATCACTATAGCATCTGTGTAAATATGTGGATAGCCTAGACGCGTAGGATGAATAAGTATTGAAATTGAAACCCAGCCTCAATGTCATCAGGAAGACAGATGAGACTGACACCTTGATACACGTGTCCATTGGTGTGGATCTTTAAGCTCATGTTGTTTATATCAAGCACTAAAATAATATATCGTTAGTAAAAAATGTAATTTTTCAAACCAACAATTCAGGCAGATAAAATATAAGTCTTATGTCAAAGAGTAGACCGGTTTGTCTCCGACACAAGGATGCGAGTGACCTTGACACCGGAACTAGGTCACGCCGCGGCATGCGGACACTTAGCCGCCCTAGCTTCCGGTTGTCTAGTGTGTATGGTGACGCGAGTGGGGTTGAATCCTAGCCACCGGCCTTCAGTCATATCTAGTCTATATTTATACTTGTATTAATCACGTGATCCCGGTCAAACGTGCCTGGAGACGTGACCGGTTGGTGAAAGTTGGGGGCAACTCACATTTACCAACAAGAGCAGGAAATATAGCGAGTTTCAAACATCTGTGTCAGCTGTAAAACAAACTAACCGACAATATATCACACGTTATGTCTTAAATAGAACACCAGCTTCAATATTTAGCTATGATATTTTTTAGCAATTTATTATTTGGACATATCAAATGTTTTCCCCCGAATGTTCTCTAAGAATTTTAAACCATGACTTGAATTATTATTATTATTATTATTATTATTATTATTATTATTATTATTAGCACCTCGTCTTACTACCCGTTCGGGTTATACACACTTGCGTTAATGTGTAAAGGTAGGGTGATTGTGAGATGAAATGGCATGACTTAAAAAATATTGTGAAACCATTTTGTTTTAGAGAGAGATTTAAGATTTGAAATTATTTCTAATAATATATTGGCATATTCTAAGTAATAAGTTGTTAAATAGCAATTGCACATTTTTTAGTGCTTCTATTTGTGTACTTGAGCTCGACTGCTGAGGACGGGGAGATCGAGGTTCGAATCTCGGTCAGGTGAACTGGTGGGCGGTTTTTCCTAAATGGTTTTCCACTCTCCTTCCACATAGATGCGGGTTCACTTCCTCTAATTCAACCTTCCCTATTCCTAATCCATTAGCGTAATTGGTACTTAAAGCGTATAAACCGAACGGGTAGTAAGACGCGGTGCTAAATTATTATTATTATTATTATTTGTGTACAATATATATTTAATGAATATGTCGTCCATTTGGTTTCTCAACTCTGAACCATAATGTCCTCTTTTGAGTCTCGACGTTAGTTAATCACAAAACTTATTCCAATTTAATCAAAATTAGCGCCCAATCAATGAGTTTCAGACCCACTTCGGGGCCTTGTGGTCTAACGCGCTACTCTCGTGTTGGACTAGACTGCCGAAGACGGAGAGATCAGGGTTCGATCTCAGTCGGGTGCACTGAGGGTTTCCCCTAAATGGTTTATAATTAGAACACAGGCTTACAACCCGAACGGGTAGTAAGACGTGGTGCTTGGACAAAAAGAATGACTTTCTGCACGAGATTTTGAAATTCCGAAGAAAATTGATTCCAATTAACATCCGAAAGTTATTTTCTAAAGGAGACACAATAGGACATTATAGATGCCGCTTGTCTATGAAGCTTCAGAACTATAATTCTCATAACATAATTCAAACCTGAGTATAGGGATGGCCCTTTGAAGTAAGTTGATATTTACTAAGGTGGGTATGTAGCTAATTACTAATAAGTAGGTGTTTTTGCTAAATGTGTTTATAATATACATACTATATTACAGTGCGTGTATATGTTTTTGCTATATATATATAATTTTGGAGGACGCATTTGGAAATGATCATCAGTTTAGGAAAAATGGAAAAATGTTAGATCACGTGAATGATTTTGTATTTCTGATTAGAATGTTCTATAAAAATGGAAGGATGGATGGTGAACTCAACAGATCGGGGAATGCACCTCGTAGGACAGCTGGATGTGGATTATTGCAATGAATGAAGAAGTATTGAAAGAGATAAAGATGGCGGTAAATATAAAAGTGTGTTAACGCGAACGTTATTTTACTGATGTGAAGCGCGGGTTTGTCAGGGGAAACACAGGAGCAAGGTGAATGCGGTTGGAATGAGATATCTGAGAACTGTATGCGGGAAAACTCGTATGGACAGAGTAAGTAATGATTGGGTGCTGAAGAAGTGAGGTTGGAAAGGGAATCCCAATAGGTCAATGTGAAAGAGGTGTCTTACTTTGGTTTGAGCGTGTTGAGAAGATGGGTGTGGGTCAAGTGACGAAGAAAATATACTGTATGAAGGTAGAGTGTGTGGATCAAAAGGAAAGGGTCGGGCCATGTAATAGGCCTACGTGGCTAAATGTTGTAGACGAATGTGTGAAAAAAGATACACATTAAAAGTATTTAGAATAAAAGGTCATGTATGACTCGGTGTATAGATGTTGTTGAAGTGAAGGGAATATGCGAGGATTGGAGAGTGTGGAGAAAGTTAGTTTTTATATTATTATTATTATTATTAGCACCGCGTCTTACTACCCGTTCGGGTTGTACGCACTTACGCTAATGTGTAATGGTAGGGTGATTGTGAGATGAAATGGAGGACCTACAGTTTAACGTGGAATCCGAACCACGGTGGAGGTCTGGCATTCCCCACATTCACAAGATGTCTTGACAAAGGTGAAGGAAGGGTTTAGTAATCAGATAATTCTGTGCCAGTACCGAGGGTTGAACCCCGGCCGCCAACACAGAAGTCTGACACCTGACCACTAGACCACCAGGTCACCGAGAAAGTTAGTGATTAATGATGATATCGATAAAGTTAACAGTTTTTTTTAGCTATATACACAGTTCTTTACCTGCACTGTAAGGGAACGTAGTGATTAGGTATGTATGCAGTGTTTATTGGAAAACATATTATTACTACTGTCCTACACCTTAGCTGAGTGGGTAGCGTGTCTGTCTACAGAGTTAATAGAATGCCTCAGCTCCCTAGCCACTCCTGAACATAGCATAGAATGCCTCAGCTCCCTAGCCACTCCTGAACATAGCATAGAATGCCTCAGCTCCCTATCCACTCCTGAACATAGCATAGAATGCCTCAGCTCCCTAGCCACTCCTGAACATAGCATATAATGCCTCAGCTCCCTAGCCACTCTTGAATATAGCATAGAATGTCTCAGCTCCCTATCCAATCCTGAACATAGCATAGAATGCCTCAGCTCCCTATCCACTCCTGAACATAGCATAGAATTCCTCAGATCTCTAGCCACTCCTGAATATAGCATAGAATGCCTCAGCTCCCTAGCCACTCCTGAACATAGCATAGAATGCCTCAGCTCCCTATCCACTCCTGAAAATAGCATATAATGCCTCAGCTCCCTAGCCACTCTTGAATATAGCATAGAATGTCTCAGCTCCCTATCCAATCCTGAACATAGCATAGAATGCCTCAGCTCCCTATCCACTCCTGAACATAGCATAGAATTCCTCAGATCTCTAGCCACTCCTGAATATAGCATAGAATGCCTCAGCTCCCTAGCCACTCCTGAACATAGCATAGAATGCCTCAGCTCCCTAGCCACTCCTGAACATAGCATAGAATGCCTCAGCTCTCTAGCCACTCCTGAACATAGCATAGAATGCCTCAGCTCCCTATCCACTCCTGAATATAGCATAGAATGCCTCAGATCCCTAGCCACTCCCGAACATAGCATAGAATACCTCAGCTACCTAGCCACTCCTGAATATAGCATAGAATTCCTCAGCTCCCTATCCACTCTTGAATATAGCATAGAATGACTCACCTACCTAGCCACTCTTGATCACAGCATAGAATGCCTCAGCTCCCTAACCACTCCTGAACATAGCATAGAATGCCTCAGCTCCCTATCCACTCTTGAATATAGCATAGAATGCCTCACCTCCCTAGCCACTCTTGATCACAGCATAGAATGCCTCAGCTCTATAGCCACTCCTGAACATAGCATAGAATGCCTCAGCTCACTATCCACTCCTGAATATAGCATAGAATGCCTCAGATCCCTAGCCACTCCTGAACATAGCATAGAATACCTCAGCTCCCTAGCCACTCCTGAATATAGCATAGAATGCCTCAGCTCCTTATCCACTCCTGAACATAGCATAGAATTCCTCAGCTCCCTAGCCACTCCTGAACATAGCATAGAATGCCTCAGCTCTCTAGCCACTCCTGAACATTGCATAGAATGCCTCAGCTCCCTAGCCACTCTTGATCACAGCATAGAATGCCTCATCTCCCTAACCACTCCTGAACATAGCATAGAATGCCTAAACTCCCTATCCACTCTTGAATATAGCATAGAATGCCTCAGCTCCCTGGCAACTCTTGATCACAACATAGAATGCCTCATCTCCCTAACAACTCCTGAACATAGAATAGAATGCCTCAGCTCCCTATCCACTCTTGAATATAGCATAGAATGCCTCAGCTCCCTAGCCACTCCTGAACATAGCATAGAATGCCGCAGCTCCCTATCCACTCTTGAATATAGCATAGAATGCCTCACCTCCCTAGCCACTCTTGATCACAGCATAGAATACCTCATCTCCCTAACCACTCCTGAACATAGCATAGAATGCCTCAGCTCCCTATCCACTCCTGAACATAGCATATAATTCCTCAGCTCCCTAGACACTCTTGATCACAGCATAGAATGCCTCATCTCCCTAACAACTCCTGAACATAGCATAGAATGTCTCAGCTCCCTATCCAATCCTGAACATAGCATAGAATGCCTCAGCTCCCTAGCCACTCCTGAACATAGCATAGAATGCCTCAGCTCTCTAGCCACTCCTGAACATAGCATAGAATGTCTCAGCTCCCTATCCACTCCTGAACATAGCATAGAATTCTTCAGCTCCCTAGCCACTCCTGAACATAGCATAGAATGCCTCAGCTCCCTAGCCACTCCTGAACATAGAATAGGATGCCTCTGCTCCCAAGCCACTCTTGAACATAGCATAGAATACCTCATCTCCCTAACCACTCCTGAACATAGCATAGAATGCCTCAGCTCCCTATCCACTCCTGAACATAGCATAGAATTCTTCAGCTCCCTAGCCACTCCTGAACATAGCATAGAATAACTCAGCTCCCTAACCACTCCTGAACATAGCATAGAATGCCTCAGCTCCCTATCCACTCTTGAATATAGCATAGAATGACTCACCTCTCTAGCCACTCTTGATCACTGCATAGAATGCCTCAGCTCCCTAACCACTCCTGAACATAGCATAGAATGCCTCAGCTCCCTATCCACTCCTGAACATAGCATAGAATTCCTCAGCTCTCTAGCCACTCCTGAACATAGCATTGAATGCCTCAGCTCCCTAGCCACTCCTGAACATAGCATAGAATGCCTCAGCTCCCTGGCCACTCTTGATCACAGCATAGAATGCCTCATCTCCCTAACCACTCCTGATCATAGCATAGAATGCCTCAGCTCCCTATCCACTCTTGAATATAGCATAGAATGCCTCATCTCCCTAGCCACTCCTGAACATAGCATAGAATGCCTCAGCTTCCTATCCACTCCTGAAAATAGCATATAATGCTTCAGCTCCCTAGCCACTCCTGAATATAGCATAGAATGCCTCAGCTCCCTAGCCACTCCTGAACATAGCATAGAATGCCTCAGCTTCCTAGCCACTCCAGAACATAGCATAGAATGCCTCAGCTCCCTATCCACTCTTGAATATAGCATAGAATGCCTCAGCTCCCTAGTCATTCCTGAACATAGCATAGAATGCCTCAGGTCTCTAGCCACTCCTGAACATAGCATAGAATGCCTCAGCTCCCTGGCAACTCTTGATCACAGTATTGAATGCCTCATCTCCCTAACCACTCCTGAACATAGCATAGAATGCCTCAGCTCCCTATCCAATCTTGAATATAGCATAGAATGCCTCAGCTCCCTAGCCACTCATGAATATAGCATAGAATGCCTCAGCTCCCTGGCAACTCTTGATCACAGCATAGAATGCCTCATCTCCCTAAACACTCCTGAACATAGCATAGAATGCCTCAGCTCCCTATCCACTCTTGAATATAGCATATAATGCCTTATCTCCCTAGCCACTCCTGAACATAGCATAGAATGCCTCAGCTCCCTAGCCACTCCTGAGCATAGCATAGAATGCCTCAGGTCCCTAGCCACTCCTGAACATAGTATAGAATGCCTCAGTTCCCTAGCCACTCCTGAACATAGCAGAGACTGCCTCATCCCCCTAGCCACTCCTGAACATAGCATAGAATGCCTCATCTCCTTATCCACTCTTGAATATAGCATAGAATGCCTCAGCTCCCTAGCCACTCCTGAACATAGCATAGAATGCCTCAGCTCCCTAGCCACTCCTGAACATAGCATAGAATACCTCAGGTCCCTAGCCACTCCTGAATATAGCATAGAATGCCTCAGGTCCCTAGCCACTCCTGAACATAGCATAGAATGCCTCAGGTCCCTATCCACTCCTGAACATAGCATAGACTGCCTCATCTCCCTAGCCACTCCTGAACATAGCATAGAATTCCTCAGGTCCCTAGCCACTCCTGAGCATAGCATAGACTGCCTCATCTCCCTAGCCACTCCTGAACATAGCATAGAATACCTCAGCTCCCAAGCCACTCTTTAACATAGCATAGAATACCTCAGCTCCCTAGCCATTCTTGAACATAGCATAGAATACCTCAGCTCCCTAGCCACTCCTGAACATAGCATAGAATACCTCAGCTCCCTAGCCATTCTTGAACATAGCATAGAATACCTCAGCTCCCTAGCCACTCCTGAGAATCTCGTCGGGCCCATGTAGCTGATGCACGTGTAGGCTACTTTCTTTTTGTTCAGGGGCAAGTAAGTACCACACATATATTTTATCAGAATAAGGTATATTTTTGATAAATTTGAATTCTTTAAATTTTAGGTACGTAAACTTAAACTGGAAAGGTTAGGTCCAAAATCCGGTTCAGGTAAAAAACGAGGATAACTGACAGTATTCACGGTGCAACACGTCACATATTTAGCTCGAATCTCAAATTTTCCCACGAATCTGTAATATATACACAGTTTAAACCGTATATCTCCCGTGACCAGATGTCATTATTCAATTCTATTAGAAGTGACTGTCCAGTTGGTTAGAATATTTTCTATTAGAGACGGTTGACTAATATAAGGTATATAGAAATGAACAGTGATCCATTCTGAGTCACAGGCTGGGCGTTTAGTAATATTGTTTCTACTTTTAATTTTATTTGTTTTAGGTTTTTAGCACTGCATCATACTACCCGTTCGAGTCATACGATTTATTACTATATCCGCTCATGGTTTTAGGGAATAAGAAGTTGTAAGTATGGAGTTGTGAGTTGTAGTCGAGTCTCGCTGTGGAGTCACTTGTATGTAGCTGTAGTCGAGTCTCGCTGTGGAGTCACTTGTATGGAGTTGTGAGTTGTAGTCTAGTCTCTCATTGTGGAGTCACTTGTATGTAGTGGTGAGTTGTAGTCTAGTCTCGCTGTGGAGTCACTTGTATGGAGTTGTGAGTTGTAATCTAGTCTCGCTGTGGAGTCACTTGTATGGAGTTGTGAGTTGTAGTCTAGTCTCGCTGTGGAGTCACTTGTATGGAGTTGTGAGTTGTAGTCTAGTCTCGCTGTGGAGTCACTTGTATGGAGTTTTGAGTTGTAGTCTAGTCTCGCTGTGGAGTCACTTGTATGGAGTTGTGAGTTGTAGTCTAGTATCTCATTGTGGAGTCACTTGTATGGGGTTGTGAGTTGTAGTCGAGTCTCGCTGTGGAGTCACTTGTAAGGAGTTGTGAGTTGTAGTTTAGCCTCGCTGTGGAGTCACTTGTATGGAGTTGTGAGTTGTAGTCGAGTCTCTCGCTGTGGAGTTACTTGTATGTAGTTTTGAGTTGTAGTCTAGTCTCGCTGTGGAGTCACTTGTATGGAGTTGTGAGTTGTAGTCGAGTCTCGCTGTGGAGTCACTTGTATGGAGTAGTGAGTTGTAGTCGAGTCTCTCTGTGGAGTCACTTGTATGGAGTTGTGAGTTGTAGTCTAGTCTCTCTGTGGAGTCACTTGTATGGAGTTGTGAGTTGTAGCTTAGCCTCGCTGTGGAGTCACTTGTATGGAGTTGTGAATTGTAGTCGAGTATCGCTTTGGAGTCACTTGTATGGAGTTGTGAGTTGTAGTTGAGTAATTTGGTTTGAAAATTTATAATACCTGAAGAATGTTTAATTTGATTATTAGTTTTCTATTTTTTTAGCACCGCGTCTTACTTCCCGTTCAAGTTACAGACTTATGTCATTATTAAAATGTTTTTGTTTTTTCGAGTAAAACTCACTAATATCTATTTTTAATGAATTCACAAACTATAACTATAATAGACAATATGGGAATGTATAAACGATAGTGTCAGTCCATTTATTGTATTAGAAAATAACCTTTACATTATTAGTAAAGAGAAATGAGCATCCATTATTACGTTGCACTACAGTAGCCCCATGGCTTCTTTGGTGCTAACTGACAGCTCACAGCTGACTTCTGACAGTCAGCATTTATATATATACCTAAATTTTGAATGTCAGAAGAGACAGCTGTTAAACATATGTTTTTTCAGATCATATGGTTCGGCGTAGGGATACATAATTTGGTCTGGTAGCTTTTCAAAGCCATCAGCTTTCAGCTGTGAGCTGTCAGTCAGCACCAAAGAAGTCATGGGGCTACTGTACCTATGGTTATCTTAATTATTACTCAAATAAATGTAATTCTTTCTCAAAAGATAATGTGATGCTCTCAAGAGTATTCAAGGTATTATTAATATTATTTAATATCACTGGTCTCCATAGATATGACTTCCTTAAAACCATTCTGATGATTCAATGATGTTTTTTAAGATCTTCATAGCAAATATTTGTTTAACAAACTTAAATAAATATAAAAAAAAAGTATTTATTTCTATGGAAGGGAATCAAAAGTATTTTAATTTAAAAGATGTGAGTGTATTTATAGTACAGTAATAACTATACGTTCCGAGAATGTTGTAAGATTTATAAATATTCAATTCATAGAAATTGTTTAAAAAAACACTTTAAATGTGAATATAGTATTTTTAAAACATAACCCTAAATATAACACCAAGAAAATGAAATGATTAAACCAATAAACAGTTACGGCAGCTTATTGTATAACTAAATATAGGCTAATTGATACTTCAGATTATAATAACCAGTCAATAGAATACTATGATATTGTTCTACAACTAGAATATTGAAATCGACGTTTTACAAATATATAAAACCTTTGAAGTTGCTCACCCAATGGATAGTAATGGATCTCTTAAACCATGTGAAGTTTCAAATTTTCATTCTATGTAATGGAACTAATTATCTAATCTATGGCATTAAGGATAGGGAGGGTAGTAACAAATACATATTTAAGACCCCTTTAGTGGAAAAACGACCATTTGTGAACATTTAGTAAATATTCTAGGGTGTTAGAAATCGGGAAGGTTTACCCACATTTGCGTGGAAGGAGAGTGGAAAATTATTTAGAACCCCCC
>CABFOV010002379.1:54415-80546 GCA_902141375.1 Timema poppense | reverse complement strand
TATATATATAAATATATATATATATATATATATATATATATATATATATATATATATGCGTAAGGTAATGTTATCTTTAGCTGTCACTTTCATTTTTTATAAATATTATCAAAACCTATAAAATAATACTGATAATCAGGGCCCGGATTTTGATGACATGTCATATTTATTTAAGTACATCACAGGCCATGCTCACGTGCTCATAAACTTTGTTTATACTAACATACAAGATTTTTTTACCACGCAGTTGTTGACCTTACAAGATATTGTAGTCTTCAAATGAACTTTGTACACTCCTTACCTTTGTGGTAGGAAACTACACATTCCTGCTGAAGCACTGCTGCTTGGCTGCAAAGATGTAACTTATGTACTTCTGTCACAAGTACTGTATTTGTAAATAAATGTTAATGTTGAGTGAAAGGCGAGCCAAAGATTTTTTTAAATTGCATACAGATATATTTCAGTCTCGATTTGTAAGTGGCATTTTTGATCTATTCATGTGAACTCTTTCCTTGTTTAAATTTTAGGTCAACTTGTAGGACAATTTATTCGAGTCCTATTAATATTATGATACATTTTTATCATTGTTGGCCTAAAAAAATAGTTTTTTATTTTCTAAAAGACCATTTCTATGAAAATTGAACTGTTGGTGTAAATGCTAGCTTGTCTGACTCATACGTGTTTGGACGGGTTTTGATCCCCGTTAATGAGCGCTGGTTCCTCCCACCCCTAATGTGGTTGCTCATACCCTCTCCAGACGAGTACTGATAAGATAAGATTTGAAAAGAAATTTATAATTCAGTGGATCATAAAAAAATAAGAGAATATTAAAAAATATTCAGGCAGGATTGGCAGGTGTGGTATGATATAGATTGAAACTAGAAGTTGAAAAATTATTTAAAACTATAAAGGAATTAAAATATTAGGTATCAGATACAATTGAAGAAACATAAAAAAAAATTCAAAATAAGTATAAATACATGGTTATAAACGAGGTTTGAAAATTTAAGTTAAAAAATAAAGTTTCATGCTTGGAAGATTTTAAATTATTAAGTATCTAGTCATATAACTGGAAAATATTAGAGTAAGATAATACTTGAGATTGAGCTTTGATTCTTATTGAAGCATATAACAATATGAAAGAATTAAAATAATCAAGGAGAAATGTTATGTTAAAAACCCTTAAAATCTTTTTTTATGAAACATTTGATTGAAGCATTATGGAAAAGTGTAAAAAACCAAGTATAAAATATTTGAAGATTACACTTAAATTAAGTTATTATTGAATATGTTAAAGTTGTTAATTATATAAAATTAATTATAATTGTAGTCAATTAATATGAAGGTCGACAGGAGGTATTGAAAATTTAAGGATTTTAATTTAATTTCAAAATCTTATCTGTGATGATTTCAATCCCCCTCTTATTTGTAGCTAAGGTTGGTCGCATGACAGATATACCAAAATATATTTCTTTGAGTGTGTATTTTTTCTTTCGTATCTTACAACCTGTCGGGATTATCATTTTATTACAATAATGAGCAGAGCCCTGCTTTTATGGTGAATAAAAAAGCCCAATTTCGTTTTTAAGTTTCCCAAAAGCGGTGAATAAGCGGTGAATTACAAAAATCCTATTTTTGCGACGAAATTATCGAATTAAGACAAAAGCGTTAAAAAAGTGGTTTTTACCAAACTTTCGTGATTAAGGTGACTTTGTTGGGTTAAAACTAGACTTCCAGGACAATGTTTGAAACAGGTAAACTAAACATATTGAAGTGAAAACCAAAAATTACATTTTGTTTGGACAAAACGGTAAAAAACACTAGTCCGCAAAAAAATGTGCTGTCAACTTATTAAAAAAGTAAGATTTAGCGGCAGCTGGTCCGGGAAAAGTATGTACAAGTCACAAAGACAAAATATTACACAAAAATCATCTTGTTACTTCACAAAAATTGTGACTATATTTTTAAATCTCAATTTAGGCTAGAAAAATACAAAATAACTACTCAACATCACCAAACTGCAACATGCAGCTGGTAACAATGTTATCCACTTTCATTGTGGTTCTGCGGTCTGTTACTACTAAACTATACCTAGAAAAATATCGTTCTGAATCTGCATTTGAAATCGGCAGCCACAACGCTTGCAAACACTTTGTTGCGAAGTCACTGAACATACTGTCTGTCTTCAGCCCTAGCAGCACATTCTCAATTTTTAAACTTTCGATGCCATCACTCTCTTCCATCAAAACTTTCAATTTTCATTTTTAAAAATCCCAAAATATTAGCGCGAATGCCGAAAATCGCGATTATCGCGGACATAATTTAAAATCGCGAATATCGCGCTAAAACGCCGATTTCGCGAATTATCGCGACAATTCTGAGCATATATTTGCAATCAGGGTAACCTGAAATGTGAACATCTGAAAGAAAAAATGCCATATCTAACATTCGCGAATTATCGCGAACTCCACAAACGCAGGGCTCTGATAATGAGGCAAGGATGAAGAAGGTGTAATTAAAAAAAGGACCCAATTTTCCTAGAGGATGAGTAGGGAACCGTCGAAGAAAAATTACCCTTATGTCACCCAGTCGAGATTCAAATCCAGACCTCACAACTGCCTGCAAACTAGACTAGAAGAACTCAGCATTTATTCTGTGTTCCCACCGATGTGAGTAGTTGAAAAGTAAAATTTAAACGAGTTAGTAAATAGATAGAATAATTTTAATTGTGATATATTTTAAACTGTTAATCTGTTGAAGAGTAAACTATAACAAGATTTCTGTAACCTTACTTTTGTTATATTTTATTCATAGGTACATTACATTTTATTGTACAATATTATCCTATTAGACTATTTAAGTTCAATTTCAGAGTAAGTGAATCATCGATCTTACTGTGACAACATTTATATATGTAGACTATGTTTTTAATTTTTTATTGTATTTGATATCTTTATATTTAGTATTTCTTTATATATTTATATCAACATTCACGGTATTTTGTTCCTTTTTTTTTGTTCCAAAGAGCCATTTCAGGGTAGCATGGCCTAATTTGTGATCAAATGTGGGAATTGGGGGACATATTTTTAAACAGTCCACCAGTTTTTCAGGTGACCAATTTAACATAACTAATCAATGTATTTTTTCATCAATAGAGTTCCTGTTAAGACGTTTAAATAATTATGTCATATATGTATATTATGTACAGATAATAGTTTAAATGTGATGATTGCCAACGTACTCTATTTTCTTTATTAAATGCAACATGTGTAATTATTTATTTAGGTGTTTTCATGAGGCACAGTATTTTTAACGGAATTATTTTTCTGGGTACACAAATTTAAGTTAAATGTGATTGCAAGCTAAATATTATTTATGTGCTAGGTCCCAATGTTAGGTCTGATGAGCTTATGCTTCTTGTGGAATAACACACATTAAAATAAGAAGGTTTCTATATAATACTACAGACTCATTTGTACACAGACATTTTGGGGGTGTATTGTCTTTTTTATAGATATAATAATTTTCAATAACAGCATATTTCTGGCACTTTGATATAACACTTTGATTTATTTACATGTAAAATCAGAGATCCATTATTTGATTAATATATTATCAAAATTTCAATGCTTAGTTTATTGTGTCATCGCTGATCTAATGGATCAAATTTCCAAAAGTTTAATTTCACCGTGGCTACTTGTTGAATGTATATTTGTCATGTTTCTAGATCCAGTAATTCAGTTTTTGAAAGTTTGTTTGAATTGAAGAGTCCTTGGTAGTGTCACTGTGGGAATGCAAATGTGTATTCAACTAATGTTACCTACTCGGCCGTTCACGTGGTCAAATACTAGGGAATATATATTTTAAAAAAAATCACATACATATTAGTTTTCATTGGAGTTATATTGTTATGTCAAAAGTTTGTTTCATTTATATATAAAAACATATGTTTTAGAAAAATGTTACAGCATATTTTTACATCAATAACTCTTTTATACTTTGGAGTCTTTTTTGTTAAACTTTGAGGTTTTTTTGTCTTAGTACTATTAAAATTGTATTCAAAATTGTGTGACACTGGTTAAAAAAAAACGATGTGGTAATTAAATAGGGTATAAATGTCAACTGAGAAACATATCAGGAAGTATTTGAATATTTATGTCAAGAGTCTATTTTAATTTACTAAGCATGTGCTGTAGTATAATGTTACATCTACTATTGCAAATTAATTGAATAAGTAATATATTTTGTACTATCAGATTAATTATATAGACATGTGAAAAACCAGTGGTGCCCCCAAGGCAAGGAAAGTGGGGAATTTTCCCCTACCCCCTTCTCTAAGAAAAAAAATAATTTTTAATCAAAGCTTAAAACATATAATATAGAATGCTGAAGAAAGATTGAATGTAGGAACGTACATTTTTAAGACAAGGCTTATAACTTGATACTCAAAAGGTCACCCACCACAAAGATTAAAAGTACCCCTTCAATTTCAAATTACAAAATTACAAAAATAATAGCTTTTGTGCATTTCAATGCCCCTTCTTTCTTTACTTCTCACAGTAAATTTTTGAGTGTGCCACTGTGGTAAACTAATAACAAACTGACATTGAGTTTACCATTTCATCATTGATTAAAAATTACACAATTTTGTTTCTTGTAAATAAGTAATCTTATTTTATTTTCTGTTAAGACCAGTGAATCTAAAGTTATCTACTCAGGAAATAAAAAAATACTTTTTATTTTGTGTTATAGGCCAATATTTGTTGATAGACTCCAGTACTATTAGACATAAAATTGGATATTCGTCTTAGAGAAAATAAAATGTATATTTTAAAGTGGTAGTAGTAGTGTAATTTTTTAAGTTATATTATGGTATTAAATTTGTAAAATTAATTTCTGTACATAAAGTGAGTTATATATTTTTTAATCAAGTTTTTTAAAATTTCAAAGTAAGGTACTATTTATGAACATCCATAATAATAATAATAACACATTGTTTTATTTGGAGAAATTATAAAATAATATTAGGCCTACATTAATATACAAAGTTATTACAAAAGGAGTTTACTTGAGAATTAATTTTATCTCTACACTTTTTTTTTTTTAGATCTTGGGTTCATGATAAGCATTTCATTACAATTTAAAATAATGCAACGCACTAATATCTATGTTACTTTAAATTAAATATGTGCTAAATAAGTTTAACAGAGAATAAGTGTTCCTATTTGCAATTTAATTTTTTCTTTGGTAGTATTGAAACGTTATTGCCTTAAAAAATTGAAATTGAATGACTAGCCGTATTTACAAAATAATAACTATTCAATATAAACTATTCTAGTAATATCTCAGAGATAGTTTTGAACATGTAAATACACACAATTCTTAGATCATACTGTAATTAATCTTTCTTTATAAAAATGGGCATTCACAATAGTATATAGTGCAAATACATGTTGAAAAGATGGATTTTTAACACTAGACAATCAAGGTCATTTCGGTGGAATATTCAATAAGACAAATTTTAATTTTTAAGACAACTGAAAAGCTTCTTAAAACTGCCATCTGCCTCACAAATATATTTTGTTCTGTTAGTAAGTGACGCTAATTAACATCACTTGTCATTCTGTAAAGTTGTATATAATAGTGAAAGCGAATGAATACAGAAACATTTCTAGTAGATTTTTAAATGTTATAAAAATAGGACAAAATTATCATTGGTTAACTAAACAAACAGTATTGTACTGGTAAATGTAAATTTGGTGTACAGCTTGATGACAATTTGATTGGTTACTAATATTTTAATATGTTAATTGCAAACAAAAAAAAGGTAAATATGATGATGAAGGTGGGATGTCTTTAAACAATCTCACTTAAAACATTTTCAAAATGGTATCCATACTTATTTGTTACAATTAAATTTTACAACATAATACTATTTAAATTGAGCAAATTAATTAGATTTGGGGCCCACATGTCATTTTCCACCATTATCTAACTAAAGTAATTTTATGGGTTATATGTCTCCATGGGGAACTTTAGTGCATTCTAAAGTAGTTATAAAACTTTTAAATATCTAAGTTTTTTTTTTTCAAATCGTCTACATTTATACATGAGCCTTATGGGACAGTTCACCACTGCTTCCAATCTAAAGGTAATGTATTACTATTATCTAAATGGCCTGTGTATTCTTATATGAATCACAAACCAACTGGCAGTGGTCAACAAACCAGAATTAAAAGGAAATCATAAGTTTCATAGTATGCATTTCTAATTAAACTTTTAAATTCACATTTGAGTCATGTATTATGATTAAAATGGTTGATTTATGTTTTACATTACTATACATAGGACTATGAAAAATTCATATTAATCTATAATAATTGACACCTTATTAAACATGTTTTTAATTGCTATCATAGCGCAACATTGTTGAAATCTATAAATGTATGAAGATACATACACCTCACGTACCTAAATAAGTATTTTTACGTAGATTTCAGTTGAATGAATTTAGTTAATTAATAGATTATTAAGGTGGCTGCACAATCTACCTATTGTGAAACCCATTTGATTTAATTAAATTATACACCACATGTAGTTGATAATGTAGCGTAATTATTCAAAAATTGTTTGTTGTCATTCAGCCATGCCGGAAAAGTTAGGCAATTTGTCTAGCGTTGACGTTCAGTGGGTAACATAAGTCAAATTAAAATCCCCTTTGAAAAGTATTGATGGGCTTTTAAACTATTTATGTGTTTCCTACATAATTTATGAATTGTAGCTGCACAAAACCAATGTTCCTATTTTTATAAATAAATATGGTTTACAATTATTTTTCATTATTCTCGAGTAACTCAAATGTTGCTCCACCATGTGATTGTACAATATCTGAATATGCTCAACCCTGATAAATAATATGTATATGTCATTCCACCAGGTGAAGAACCTTTTCTGACAGTCCAAAAGTTACCAAATCTTCTGTCTATTTATTTATGTGCTAAGAGGATGTCTTCTTCTGCTCTCCCTTTTGACAGATTGTGTACATTTCGATAGCTGAAAGC
Organism: Timema poppense; assembly: GCA_902141375.1. NCBI lineage: Eukaryota > Metazoa > Arthropoda > Insecta > Phasmatodea > Timematidae > Timema > Timema poppense. The sequence goes on along the minus strand of CABFOV010002379.1, from coordinate 73,485 downwards.
TAAATATAGTGAACTTTTGTCAATATTATGTTAGATATTCCATGATATTTTATTAAATTTTATAAAAGGTTCTTCAAGGTCTGAATAAAGTATAGTAAAGGTCCCTTGCAAATACAACGTGCCTAATTTTGTCCGATAATTCTTATGTGCCACCCCGAGAGAATGTGTGAAAGCTCACAACGTTAACAAACTTTTTTTTTCAAATTGGTTAAGAACTAACGATGAACTGAAAGTGATGTATTTATCAATGGCCATTAGTAGTTGTAATATCATAAACAATTAATTAACAAAAGTTATTAAAAATAAAAACAATACTACAGGGTATTTTGTAAAACAAGTTTGTTTAGTTCACCTTAAATAAAACTATTATACAAAGGTTTCTATACACATGCTATTATGCTACAATCAGTGACAAGAATGCGAAAAATCAACTTATGTAAGAAAAGGGATTTCATATAAACTTTTCATTCCTTTAATTTCATTAATAGCATTGACACCATCCTTTATTATTTTGCCTTAATTTTATAAATTGAATTAAGTGTCAAATATGAATATGAAAAGAAATTAAAAGAAAATTTAAAACAAATTTAGATGTAATTTTCTTATTAACAATATATAGGATAGGTCCTATTGACCCTGTTTAAGTGTCAAAATCCCAATTGATTTTTTAGATGCTGATAAATCCCCTCTGAGTGAGATATTGGTTTGAATCCCATCCAGGACATAATTTATCCTCCAAGTAAGACTAAACTATCAGTTATAAAAAGTTTGTTAAGTTGGTATTTAATTTTTTTTGCTTGCTAGACATAACATAATATATAGTCTATATATGCCTATTTTAATTTTTTTAATAACTAAAACTATTAGGGGATAAAACAGTCTCATTATCATCACAACTCTCCGAATGCGCCTTACAAACTATAACTTGTAATTTTAACATGTAGAAAGACTCTGGACCTGGAATCAAAATACCTCTCAAATACATGAATTAATCTCCTATACTTGCTTGGTCAAAGAAACAAGCTATGGTAGTTAAAACCTCCTTGGAATGGTTTAATGCAAGCAAGACTTTGTCTTAATAAAAGCTATACCAATGTAAAGAGAATAGAGGTTAACACCAGATGGAGAAAGATAAATGATTGGCTGAGCTTATGACATCATTCAGTAAACAAAACATCTTATTACATACACAAAGCTTCTATTATGGAAGACAAATTAAGTCTTTAAAACTTAGATCTCTAAAATCTACACCAATGTCCAAATTAATGTCATTATACTCTATTTATTAGAAAAATAGGTATGTTTGACTGTCATCCTATTAAAATACAACTGATTTGAACTGGGTGGTGAATACAACTGATTTGAACTGGGTGGTGTAAGCAACGATATATTCCAATTCTTCCAAGTGGCACTCATTACCTTTCTATTCTCTTTACAATGAGCTATACTGTTTAGACGAAACAACAATATTCAATCTAATTTTGTATTTTGAATGTCATGGGGTCCAGTTATTTAGGTTTCCACCATGTCATTGTTGCAGTGTTCCTGGGTTTATTCATACAGCTCAAGATGCATTATTTATAAATAAACAACTATTGATAATTATTGTACTATGTATATTTTATATATTGAAACATTGTTTACCTTAAACTGTAAAATGTGTCTTGTTAAACTCTTTCTTGTGTTTGTCAACATAATACTAAAGAACACTGTAATAAAGTACTGTTGTGTATATTTGTCTAGATTGTGTAATTTATTTCAAGATCACAATTTCCTATTCTTAAATGGTCCAAATATTGAGTAGATTTGGTGAACAAATAATCTATTATACCTTCTTTATTTATGAATCTATTTTCAAATAACCATTAAAAACACAAGAAACGATAGTGAAATGGTCTAGACCAGGCTTAGGCATAGGGAGAATTTGAGGAACGAGAGTTTTAAAACCGTAAGTTTATGACATGATGTTAAGACCTACTACTAAACCCTAAGAAATAGGAACTTTGTTATTTTATACATTAGTGGAGGAAATTTATTTTTGCAAAAGGGAAACGAGGGGGACAAATAACAAAAAGTTTATTTTTTTTGTGACTTTATAACCTCCTCTCTCCTAGCTAATGTCAAAAAATTGGATGCGCCTAAAAGCTATTTATAGTAGTCCTAGTTTGGAGAAGTTTTGAAAATTTTAATCCTTTACCGCTATTTAGAATACTCATAGAGGCTATTTGGAATAATCCTCCACCGACAAATTTGTTGATGCAATGTTGATGCTTCTAAAAGCTAGTTGAAGTGTTCCTCACCCAGAATCAAAATACAATCAACTATGTTAAACAAGGGAGTAATAAAGTTAATAAGTCCAAGTAATTTCAATGAGTGAAATATTATATGAACAATATGAAAGTGAAAGTAGATAACACCTAAATCTGTAGCTTATCAATGACCAGTTTTATAAAATAAAAAATAAAGGTTTAGTTTTCCTAGTAAAAAATATGAATTTGGAATGGGTTTGGAGGATATTTCATTTTCAGTAAACTATTGTAAAATACAATTAATGTTGTTTTGAAAATCTATACAATATGATATTGATTTGGTAATTTTAAATATAGATTATCAGCCAAGAGTAAGTAACTAGAAGCGTAAGTATTTTACCAATATCATCAATAAACCCACTGAAGAGAAGTGGTCCTAAATTGGAACCCTGAGGTATACCACAAGGGACTAAAAATGTATTTGAGGTAAGTGAATCTATTTTAATGTCAAATGATCTACTATGCAAATAGCTGCAAAACCAATTAACATATGTGTGAGATGGGGCCAAAATTATAAAGTTTCAAGAGAATAATATTAGGTTGACATAAATAAAAATAAACCGTATCAACCTGACCTTGGGTATAAACTTAAGGCCACCATACTCCAAAATGTTTACTAAATTTGTGAAAGTAGATATATTTTTTACATCATGTTGATTATCTGCGAGTCCATTTTTCAAATAGTTAAAAGTATTCAACTTAGTATTTCATAGTGAACCGTGGTTCTCAAATCATTATTTATAAGTGCCAATTTGCTAAATATTTCTCCTGAACAGTTAGTGACCATCCTGCTCAAACATATTCAGAGAGATACGTTAACACTTGGAAAGTTATCCTCAATCTTTTCATCATGAAGGAAATCCTCTTGTTAAGATGGAGTGAGACATGACCTGAGCTTGGTAAAGGCTGAAAAGTGAACAGTTTCATCTATGAATACATGATTGAAACCATGGGGATAAACAGTTGAGTTTCTTAGCTTCAGTTCTTATCTTTGCATCAGGTAGTCTGTGTAAGTTGACTACGACTAACCTGTCATACAGTGATTGCTATACTACTTACTATGCATTCTTTTAAAGCAGCATACAACTGATCTAAATTAATATTCAAAGTACATCTTAATTTCTCTCTCGAAGAAAGGACAACTTCCTCTGAGACTGAGGTTAGGTTCACATCACAATGTTGGTTTATCTTTCTTGAACTGCTTGTAATTACTTTGTAGTCTGTATTGCCACAAAGATACCTGGCATCCAGTTCCAACTCTTCATACCTATCCTGAAGTGATTCCAGAAACTTTCCTGGGGAATCAATTATCCGCCACTTTAGTCAGGTCAACTTTTACCCCTTGAACAGTTTTATTTCTAATGTTGAACAACACAGAAATAAGTTCCGGACCTTCGCCATTACTGCAGTTTCAAGACATGACATTTTATCTGCCAATGTCTGAGCTTCATGTCTTGCTTAAGGAGTTTTCTCCAAATCACTTTCAATATCTCTTGAGGGTGTTTTGAATGCAGTTGTATCCATCTACTGAGGCTTCAGTAGCATCAGCTCTTACTGACCACCAAGTGTCTGACAGGGATTTAACCATTATGGTTTAAAATAGGAGGGATAGCCAGCACACTTACCTTGGTGATACTGGAGTAGAAATTATTTAGATATAACACTAAAAAACATAAACACATTGTTAAGTACAAGCTTTCACTGTCACAGACAGCTTCATCAGGTCAGGAGAGTAGACTGATTTCTTGGTTGAACTGTAAGGTTGACTGTCCACAGCTGACTGTTTTTCAGTTATGACATCACTGTATAGATAGCAGCACTATGAATAATGTTATATTGAATGTAATCATTGTATAGATAGCAGCACTATGAATAATGTTATATTGAATCTAATAGTAAGTGTGCTGGTAGGAAGGAGAGGAATTATCTAAGGTTGAGGTTGGGGGCTTGTCTGGATTTGATGATATATTGATGGGCCAGTTCCCATATCCTTAATTGTGAAGGGTTGCATATTGCTTTATTCAGGGATTTGACCACCTTGGTTGTGTAACAGTTATTAAAGTCACAATTATGGGTTTCGGCATGTGCTGCTACAGGCTTCTCTTTATTTTTCATTTTTGTGTCATGTCGATGACCATTCATTCTCTTTCTTAGTGTTTCTGTTGTGAGACCAATGTACTGTGCTTGACACTGGTTGCATTCCAGTTGGTAGATGAGGTTTTCAGAATCACAAGTATGGTGGCCTTTTATAGGATAATTTATTTTAGTTATGTTGCTGGAGAATGAATTTGTTGGTTTATGTATTGTGCAGGTTTTGCAGGGGGTGCGGTTGCAGGGAAAGGAACCTGATATTTGTTTGGGTTCGGGTTGAATAGTGGGGTCCGGCAGTTTGGGTTTTACAAGTAAGTTGCGTAGATTGGCAGGTTGTTTATAGGTTACTTTTGGAGGTTCCTTGAAGACAAGTTGTGTAGTGGTGGAGGATTGCAGTATGGGGAAACCTGTTTTCAAGAGATTGTTGAGTTTGTGGAGTCCAGGGTGGTATGTAGTGACCAGAGGGATGATGTTGTTTGTTCCTGTTGATGTTGTGGGCCCGCTATTTTGAGCTCTGTCAATTTGACTACACACCAGTGCTTTGGGGTAGCCTCTGTTCATAAAAGCATGTTGCAGTTTTTTATTGTATTGTAAAAGGTCATTGTGGTCAGAGAAAATTCTTTTGGCTCTAATGGCTAGGCTATGTGGGAGTGATCTCTTTGTGCTCATAGGGTGGCAGCTGTCGTAGTGAAGGTATTGTTGATGGTTGGTTTCCTTGGTGTGCACAGTTGTTTTAAGGTGTCCCTGATGGAGTGTGATGTTTACATCCAGAAAAGTAATGCTGGATGTGGATATTTTCCAGGTAAATCTTAGCGGCGAAAATTTGTTGAGGTCTGACAGGAAGGACTCGAGTTGCTGAGTGGTGCTAGTCCAAATCATAAAGATGTCATCGATGTATCTAAACCAACAAAGGGGCTGTAGCGGTTGTCTGCCCAGGAACATACGTTCTAGTCTCCCCATATACAAGTTCGCATACGAGGGGGCCATGCGTGTTCCCATGGCAGTACCTTTAATTTGTAGGTAGATTTTGTCCAGAAATCTGAAGTAATTTTTCTCCAAAATGAAACTTGCTAGTTTTATCAGGAATGCGGTAGTGGGTCTGGTGCCAGCAGGCCGTGTGTCTAGATATTCCTCTATTGCTGCAAGTCCGTGGATATGGGGGATATTGGTGTAGAGTGATGTAACATCAATTGAGACCAAGATGGCGTGCTGTGGAAGAGGAGTGGCCAGTGTGTGAAGTCGCTCCAGAAAATGATTTGTATCTTTGATGTAGGATGGTAGATTCTTGTTTTTTAGTGTTATATCTAAATAATTTCTACTCCAGTATCACCAAGGTAAGTGTGCTGGCTATCCCTCCTATTTTAAACCATGATTTAGCCTAGTGCTCTATACCACATAACCTGGATTTAACCATTAGTGTTTTTTTATTTACTTTGAAAGAATTCATTAGAATTACCCATCTCTATGTTGACGCAGAAAAAAAAGGGGCATGTACTGTATAACATTTGTATGAGGCCAAAATAACTAACAGCTTCAACACAGCAAGAGGCAGCAGCCCTATTCAACAAGATTCAATAAGTGAGAAGCACAGGAAGTGTATCAGGGGTGCTGATACATGCAGATGACACTGTAATAATGGCTGAGAATGAAAGTGACTCGCAGAATGCATTTAATCCTTTGAATGTGGCGACAGACAAACTGGATCATTGTATAAATGTCTCCAAAACTAAGGTGATAGTTTTTGATAAGGACAGATGAGGAACTTAGTGTAAATAGAAAACTGGTAGAACAAATGAATGATTTTATGTGGCTGGGCGTATTATTTTTTAAGAATGAACGGATACATGGTTAAATAGACGGACAGGTGAATGGATCTCGGAGTTTAGTTAAATGTATGTGAACTATTGCAAAGAATGTAGTACTGAAAGAGGCAAAGATGGCAGTATAAAAAAATGTTAACGCCAACATTGTTTTATGGATGTGAAGCATGGGTTTGTCAGGAGAAACACAAGAGCAAGGTGAATGTGGTTGGAATGAGATATATAAAAAACTTGCATGGACATCATCAGTAAAGAAAGGATGTTGAAGGATTGTGGTATGGAAGTGGGTCCAATAAGTAAATGTGAAAGTAGCGTCTTTCATTGGTTTGGGCCTGTTGAGAAGACAAGTGTAGATCAAGTGACGAAGCAAATATATAAAGGTAGGGTGCGGAGTCCAAAAAGAAAGGGTCGGCCATGTAAGACGTGGCTAAGTGTTGTAGATGAATGTATGAAAAAGAGAAACATTAAGTTTTAAGAATAAGCAAGCATGTATGGCTCAGTGTATGGATGTTGTTAGAGCAAAGGGAGTATGCAAGAATAGCAAAGTGTGAAGAAGGTTAGGGAGGATGGATCAACTACGGAGGTGTTTTATGAGCTTTATGCAGTGTGTCTTGCCTACCCCTTAAGGGAACGGCACAATTAGTTATGTATTAATGTTGTAGTAATAGTTTAGTATAAGGTGGATGATCTGAATGAAATAAACCTATTTGATGAACCACATGAAATATAATAGAACATAAAATCGTAATTCTTTGCATTCCAAATTGGATTTCTATATTAAAAGTAGGGATGGGACCTTCAAATCCTTAAGGATATTCAAGATAATCTTAGATTTGAGACTCAAATCCTTAAATATATATATATATTTTCAATTTTATAAGTGAAATTTGTTTTAGAGCTCTAATAATGTTATTGGTGGTTCAAAACCATTTATAATTATATGATTAACCTATCAGGCTCCAGAACAATAATTTAACACTTAACTGAATGTATGAGTTATAATGAATGGATAAGAAAGAATGTTAACATTTATTTATTTGTATTTTTTATTACTATATTATATTTATATTTCCCCCCCTCACCCCACCCCCCATGTTCATAATATTTTCTAATATTAGGATTTAGATTTTGAGGGTAAAATGGAGATTCAGATTCATAAACTAGTGGACTTGACTCATCTCTAACTAAAAGTATTTTGAAAACTAGTAAACACCCTAGTTTGTTAGGTGGTGTGTCTGCCTAATGAAATGAGGGTTTCAGGGTCGATTCCCGGAATGGAGAAAAAATGTGTCATTGTTGAAATTAGGACTTCCTCTTTCACAGTGATGAAAGATGATTGGGGGAATGTATTTGTTCTAAAATTAAGATAATTTGTAAGTCTTGTTTTGTGTTATTTTAGGGTTCTGCAATTATCTTTGGTAGGGGTACATAGGCTCTTTCAAACATTTCATTTTAAAGAAATCAAACAAGAAGTTTTTTAAAATAAATTAACATATTTATTTTGTTTTTAGTTCACCTTTTGTTATTAATAAATAATATTTTTAACATAAAAAGAAAATGGTAATAATAATAATAATAATAATAATAGTAATAATGATAGTAGTAATAATCAACTTGGTTTTGATTTACATTTTTGGAGATGGAAAGTCTCGGGAAATGAAATTTGCTTCAAAATTAATTTTGCTTTACCAAAAATAATGATTGTGAAAATAGACTATTATTCAATGTTTTTCTCCTGATTAATCTATCCTTTGTTTACTCTGAAAGGTAACCTTACCTTACAAGGCTTCACTGTGGAACAGCTTATAAGATAGGACCAAAGTGTAGTCCGCCAAAGTAAGCTTGCTACCTTTGGGGATAAACTACATAACAGCACAGAATGAGAAAGGACCCAACATGTGTAAATATTTTTACTGTTGAAGCATTGTTCTTTAAGAAGATTTTATTTGTCAAGCGAAGTTGAAGTTTTTGAATTGTACACTCCTAGTATAAACTTATTTCCAAATTGACATTATTTGTTAGTCCCAAACTGGTTTAATTATAAATGATAGAAAAAAAAGTAACCAACTAGATACAATAACATTAACTTTAACTGTGTTATAAGCTTTACTAGCGCACCAAAATATTTTTTTAAATATTGCATTAGTAGTCTATAAAAATATATTTAAAAAATCAAACTTTAATTTTACTTAGAAAATATTTAACATTTTCAATTCAGCTCCATATCTAAACAATAGGCTTTGCCCAACTCTACATTCAAAAAGAGCTGATACAAGTTTATCAAGTTTTTCTGCTAAGTTCATAATTAAACAGGTGATTTATAATCAAATTCATCAAGCTTTATTTTCAATTTTTGTGTTTTTAAACTGCAGAACAGAGTTTGTCTATGTTATCAAATACATTTATATTTGGAAGAAACAATAAGGCCAAAAGTTTAAATGATTATTTGTCACCACTTTCATTTAAATCTATACAGTTAAATACAATGCACATGATTAAAAGAAAAAAAAGGAGAGCAGTCAAGAGATTATAAATAATATTTGCATGTTTATATTTTAGCTCTACAAGCAGTTGGGCATAATCGTATAAGATGGAAAAGAATGTCTGTAAAAAATAAAAAACCTTTAAAATAAAAATGGTTAGTTGAATTTATTTTCTTGCCGAGTTTGTTTTTGATATAATTATGGCCAACAAAGTTTTAAAAACCTGCTAGAACAAAATTTATAGTCAAATCTGAGATTGTCAATTTTACAGAATTAATAATAATAATACTCATTACTAGATAACAATAAATAGTACCAACTTAAATTTGTTTAAGAACTAGTGTTGTGCCCTCTTAATCCCATAGGAAAAACACCACTACCCAAACAACTATTACAAAATTATTTAAAGTTGTTTTATAGAAATTTGTTAAGACATCCTACGCCACCAAGATTTTCTTTTTAGATATAGTTTAGTGAAAATTGTCTGAATACACTTCACAATAATTTGATGGAAGTTATAGGGAATGAAGCCAACTTTAAAGGAAAGTTAGGTTAGGCCTGTATACAAATAAACTCATTTCTTTATTTCTTAACACATAATTCACACTTCCAACTTCTTTTCACCTTCACAGCTACACATTAAAATTGATTTGTTGGACGTGTAAAAGGGAATGAATAAATTAAGAGAAAATTATTTATTTTTATCAAAATTTAGCTTAATTCTCCTTTCAGGTTGGCTTCCTTTCGTATCACCACAATACATTATTTTATTGTATAGTGTTTACATTAGAGAATTAATCATTTTATAATTAATCAGTGTATAAGAAAGTTTTGTTAAACTTTTTCAAATCATCGACTGTTTCTAGCCTGTGGCTGAGTTAGTTTACTAAAATGCCTCCATCTTCCTCCTTTACTCACTTCTATTCCTCTTATCACTGGCACAATTTCTATTATTTACTACCTCCATCATTTTCTTGGTCTCTTTTGAAGTCTTTTCCTTCATACTTCATCTCCATCTTTATTTTTGGTACTCTCCTTTTACATGACCATATCATCTGTCTTGCTTCCTCTACTATCTAAAGTACTCCCTCTACTCAAACTCTTTCCCGGATAACTTCATTCCTAATCTTGTTTCTCCTCGGCAATTAACATGTTCCCCACAAACAATTCCCAAGGCCTCCTCCACTTTCCTTGTCTCTCTTACATTCAATGTCTATGTTTCTGCTGCATATGTAACTATGGGTACAAAGTACACCCTACACAGCACTTTTCTTTTCCATAGCAGGTATCTTACACCCCTAGAAAATCCCCACCCTCACCCCCAATTACTCTCTTCTTATTAAATCCGCTCTACTACCACCCTTTGCTTCAATCATGCTTCCAAGATATTTTACAATCTGTACTTTTCTCAACTTTATAGATACTATGGCCTATCCTCTGCCTTGTCATTATCATCATTTCAATCTTTGCCGCGCTAAATTTAATTCCTCACTCTTTCCCTTCATTTCATACCTGTAACTGTTCCTGTACTTCCTCTTACTTTCCCCCCCATACCATCAAGTCATCAGTAAACATTGTGGCTTTCATTCTTTCCTCCCCCGACTTTTCCTGGCATTTTATTCATGACCATTTCCATTACCATTACCATTACAAATAGTAGTGACGAGAGAGATCTCAGCTCAAATAAACACAATAATAAAAATAATAATAGAAAATCTATTTTTAAACTTACATACATGTCATAATTTATAAGGAAAAATAAGTCATGAGAAATAAATAATAAATGCACACACAAAAATAAATAGACAACAAAAAATAATAAAAATTGTTAAGAGTAAGCAAATAAATGCCCCAAAAGAGATTATTTAAAACCAAATACTGCAGTGAAAATTCTTTGTATTTACAAATATTATATTTTTTTGAATGTTGTGGTAATATTTCCCCTAAACTAGATATATTTGTATACTTTAAACACAACTTCTCACTACAATAAAGTTCTAAGACAAGTATTTTAGCAACAAATGAATTTAGAAAATTAACAGTCAAATAGGGCGAAAAAAAAAGGCAACTGATTTGGCTCTGAAATCAACTAAACCAATTAAGACTAAATATATATTAATAAAAATCAAGGGTGTGCGAAGTCCATTTTTTCATAACTTCATGCACTAAAGTTACCTGGAAAATGATATAATGCACAAGTGAATGTAATATTCAATTCTACGCTGATAAATCCAGCTATTTTTACACTTAATTAAATTACTCAGATTTATTCATATTAATTGGTAATTTACATAACAGTTCAGAATGGCAATAATTGAACATAGTTTTAGCTTTCAATATTTATATTGGCAAAGCTGGAATAATTTGTTGAAGCTGATATTATTTTTTAAGTCAAGTCGAAGTATCGCATTCCCCTAATACAAAGTTTTAACTCTATAAATTTAGATTTACTGAATATACATGAGTCAATTCAGTACATATAATACAATAAGTAGTAGCATAAAATAAACTGTTTGGTGTTAAATTTATTAAATCTATAAATATTTAAAAAAATTCAATTGGTTTAGTGCCATTCTTTACCTATTTTCTTTTTCACACTTTTTTCTTCTTTAATGAAGTTAGCTTGCTTGTTTCACATTCACTGGCAAGTTCAGGTAAAATGAAACCTAGAGAGTGGACGTGAGATATTGAGGCAACCATCACATCTTTGTCCGATGTCACCAATGTAATGTGTAAACTGTACTCCTCTTTTCATTATAAAAACAATATTGTGTTTGTTCACTTTTATATGTTCCTATCCCTCTTTACTCTAGCTTCTTCCATCTTTAACATTAATGTGTTTATTGTATGTATGAAATAAAGTGCATTAAGAATGTTAGAATATATCATTAAATAAATATGATAAACGTGTGGTAAAATGAAGCACAAATAAAAGTAAAAACACTAACCTATAGGTCATTGATGTTATTTGATTCTTCCTATGTTATCCTAGCTCACTTTTAAACAAAAGTTTTACGATGGTAATTGAAATGAAGAAATTATTTGGAAATGTAACCAAAAGCATTTCAACTTTACATGTTCACTTCAATAATCTTCATAATCTCCATAATCAGGTATAAATAACTTATTGAGCTTGGTCAACTGCAGAGATGCTTCATTATAAGTCTCCATTTTGATGAATGGTGTTAATATATTCATTATATTTCTTCTCTTGTGCTTGTTGTAATTTCTGAAGTTTTTTTACAAGACCTTTACTCAATTCTTTACCTTCAGCATCACAAGTTGGTATTCCCTATAAAAAAAAAGTATTTACATAATAATTTTACTTTCGAGGGCCAGTAAAATATTAAATTAAATAGTCAAATGTCTAAAATGGTTATAAAACTAAGGGAAAAAACCTAGGGATATGCAGGAACAATATTTTCACTCTGAAACCAAAATAACATTTTATCAAGAATCGAAAGTGACAGTAAAAACTTTGTGATATTTATTAGCATTTGATTTTGATTGTAAGTAAAATTGTCTTTCACTGCCGAGTTTTTCCTAACCTCTAATTTATATAAAAACTGTTTATTTATTTAACTTAAGACTGTCACCAATAATAGTCTGCCAAATTTAAAGATGCAAGACATATTATGATCATGAATGGTCTTTTAAGATCTAGGTATATTTTTAAGTTCTATCAACAAGCACAGGTATAGTTTTATCATATGTTATTTGATCATTAATGGAAAAAAAAAAGTTTAATTTTCTTAAATCAGCATAGCTATTCTGTTGGGATCAGTATTTTTTATTTTTAAATACTTATTCAAATTTTAAAAAAATAATTGAGAAACAAAATTATCTTTATTGACAAGGATATTAATTTTATTAAAGGATTAAGATTTTTTTTTTAATCTCACATATTATGTCTTAACACACATAAGAGATATAGTTCTGCAAAGAAACAAGGGCTACATATAGCCAGATAAACATTCTCGTGTTAGCTTTCAAATTGAACTTTTTTAATTATTTAGATAAATTATTAATGTATATATATGCTAATTAAGAATAGGTATTTAGCACACACACATATTAAATGCTAAATTCCTATGCTTACATAAATAAAATATATATATTTGCTTAGTTCCTATTCTTTTGTAAATAATTTTGAAACCATTAAAAAAGTTAAATTTGAAAGCAAACTAAACAACAAACAACTAAACTAACAACAAAAAATCTAAACTGTGATTCAGTTTTATATATATGAAATATTCTCAAAACTGAATCAAAGTTTATTTATTTTTTGTTAGTTGTTATATGATTGAATAAATATTATATCATGGTTCTTTATATTATATAAATTTATGCACTAAAATTAGGCACCAAAGAGTAAAGATTAAAAATTGAGTACTTAAGTTATATTTTCCTAACTATAACTGAGACATATTAACAATAATGATAAGGTTATTATAAAAACAAAACCTGTAGCAAAAATGACAAACCTTTTCATCAAAATTTGAATATTTATCAGTCTCTGAGCGGAACATCTCATCAGGCTTGATTCTTTTTTGAGCATCTTTCTGTGCCTGTGCAGCCAATTGCTCTGTCTTTTTGCGTATCTTCTCAGCAGCTTTCTCTGCTTCCAGTTTCCTCTTTACCTCCCTCTCCTGGAGCAACGTCTCACGGTCCACCATCTTAACCGCTGAGGGATGACCTACACAGCAGGAAATAACTTTAGGGACTACCAGAGCAACATTTGATCAAATGCCTATTTTATTGACCTGCAACCATTTTGTCAATAGTTTTTATATTTATATATTTTATAAAAAAACTAAAAGTTTAAAATATGTTAGTGAGAAAAATGCAGTCCCTTTTCTGAGATGTATGCACTAGGAATTCTGTCAAGCATGTGTAACGTGTGCAAATATTACCTTCATGATCCTCAAGTCGAACCCCAACATTAGGAAGTACATCATCTCGCAGCCTATCACACTCTTTTAGGATCTCTGTTGCTTGGAGCTGCCGGGCCTGGATTCGCACAGAGTCTCGAAACTTTGCAAGGATGGTCAGGTAGGGCATCACAATCTCCTCGACCTGAAGAGACAAAATTAACAACTTTAAAGCAACCAAGAATCTTATTAGTGTATTTGCTTTACATTTGGCATGTTGAATATTTTTATGGACAGGACCTTCGAATCCTTAAGGAAATTAGAAAATAATAAAAGAAATACTCAGATTTTTTAATTGGAATTTGTTTTAGAGCACCGTGTTTTTTAGTGGTTTAGCTGAACATAATAATTATAGGCCAAACTTTATCACCTAGACCCTAATTCATTAATTTAACACTTGACTCAATGTTAAAATGAATACAGTAAAACAATTTAGCATTTATCATGTTTTAAAAGATTTAGATTGTAAGTAAAATGAAAATTAGAATTTGTAAAATATTTAATTCAACTCATCTAGATTTTTTTACATCTATATTTGCAACTTTATCCAACAATAATTAGAATAGACTCGCAGTTTGTTAATAAACAGGCCAAATAAGTTAGATGATGTTGTTTGCTGGAAAATATATTTTATTCTAAAAATTAATCATTTGCTTCTGATGCCAATACATCCAGACATATGCTTTATTCTTGATTTAATGATACCCCCAAGCATTTTTGTAATCAAATTTGATGACCCCCGGTTTTAATTATGTTTTTGAATATAATTAAATTCCCTGAATTATATTAGATCAAATGAAACTTATTCATGTTTTTTTTTGTCATAAAACTCCTAAATTAGATTAAATTGAGTTATTAATAAGGTATTGACTTTCTTTTTTGCTTATTTTTTTAAAAATGAAGTTTAAATTTTGCTTTTTCCATCTCTTCACTGCTTCTTGTAGCTAGAAATTAACTGCCCTGATGTAACAATGTTTCAAAATTCAATTAGGTATCATAATTACTTATGTAAGATCATGATCAACTTGATGTTCGTAACATAAAGGTTATGATTTAAATGAAAACGATCACTGTTCACTTAATGTAGTAGTGACAAGCAGTGAGCAGTCAACTTGGTTTCAATAATTGTTTTTTACAATGTGCACATGTGTTTTCCCATCACCAGTGTTCTTACACTCAATTTCCATTTTTGTGAACCATTTGTTTTCAAATTGCCCAAATTAATTGTATGTTTTTGCTAGAGTTTTTCTTTACATTGCTCTGATATTAAGTTTATTTTCATTAATGTTAGATTAATTGTGATCCCGGCATTATGGATAAAACATTATTTTCCACATAATTTTTTGCGCGTTTTTAATGGAGTTGGGCCGTCACTTTTTTATGAATAAGAATTGTAATTTTATCTACAAAGCCTAAATCTTGAATTCGAATTTTAATCTTTGAAAAATTTATGAACATAAAGTAAAATAAAAATATAATAAGGCGGTTAGGTTAACATTATATTTGTTATAATGTATTCATTATGATATTCATAATTTCAGTTAAGTTTTAAATTAATTATCTGAGGTCTCTTAGTAAGTGTGTCTTGTACTTACATTGGAGCTTAACTTCCAATAAACAGTTTTAGATTCCTAAACAAATTTTAATTCAAAATTGGATATTTCTTTGATCTTTGAATCTTAAATATTCTTAAGAATTTAAGGCATTTAAGAATTGGATATTCGAGTCTCTCATTCCTAATTTTGCACCTATTCATTGCAGCTTGAAATAAAAAAATTAGTAAAAAACCATTATATGCCCATTAATATAATTCATTTTCCCACAAAATAAATTTAAAGCTTTATAAACTTGCTGGCAATGATTTAAAAATTACCTTGTAATAATTATTTTTTTATAGTAGGATGCCCATGTGTTGGCTATTGGTTACTGGTTTTAACTCTATTATAGAACTAACAGAAAAAACTGACTCCACACTGTTAATTTACCAATTTATGAAAGGTAATATATTCTCAGCCCTGTCAGGAAGCAAATACAAGACTCTCAGATCAGCATGTAGATACACTATATACTGGGCTGAGATGTATGAGATGCAAATATTATGGCTTCTAATTGTATCACTAACATTGGTTGTCTGTCCTGATCCAGATATAGGGAGACCCAAAGAATCTTCTTTGGGGATAGCACCAAACACTTTGAATATCCAGGTAACGTAAGTACCAATGTCTCGGAGCAATATATAATTACCCTCTTGACCTGAAACTCGTTTGTCTCGCAGGTAAATGTTCACATTTCCAATCAGTTCTCGAAGTGCATCCAGAGCAGTGCGAGTGTCCACATTGTCTGAAACATTTGGTTTAAAGTAGGGGTGTGCCAATGGGGATTTTTTCACTATTAATATTTTCAAATTGAATAGTGAAAATTTTAAATTTGAATGAGTAGTAAAATCTCGATACAACTTGATATTAATTACTGGTACATATATTAAATGTGGCCAGCAAAATTTTGAATAAAGTCACGCGAAAAATATTTTCACTGGAATACAAAGCTTACAATAGGGGGTGGGAGAGAGAAAGTGGGGCTGGACAGCAAAATCTATATATATAAAAAGAAGTCCTGACTCACTGACTGACTCATCAACAACCAGCCCAAACCCTTGGACCTAGAAAGCTGAATTTTGCATAGAGGTTATTATACCCCAGTGGGTAATGGGCAGCGTGGGGGAGGAGGGGGGAGGCCTTATATAATTCTTAAACCACAGTGAGTCACTGACTAAGATATTTTCATTCTTACCAGCGTTTTATCTTTGTTTAAGTTATGACTTTTGTTATCTAATTATTAGTCTGTGTTAAAATACTGATTAGTAGCAGTTATAAAATTACCAAATCTTGTAATATGTAGTATTTAGACAAATATATCCAATCAGTTAATAGTTTATCAAAGTTGTATCCTTCCTTTGAAATTATTTTAAAGATACGAAAGAAGTAGAAGTTGAAGTCAAAGCGAAGTAGATTTGAGCTTCGACTTTGACATTTCAAAGCTTCGAACATGCACAACACAATTTGATTCAATATAACTAAGAGTTTAAATTTTTATGTCTCACATTAAACTATTTCATTTTTCTTACCACATAATGCGTTATGTACAGAATTCTTGGCTGCTCTCAATTTAATGTAAAGTTCTTGGTCATTATTGGTAAATTTTTGGAAAGAATCAATTGTTGTTTCACAAGTTCTCGATCTTGTGATATCCTTGATAGTCAAGAAAAATTCCTGAAAACAATATTACAAAATTAATATTATCAAAGATATCAGGTAATACTGTCAAAAAACCTAGGTGGTATTCAGAATATTTGCTATGGCATTTTTAATTGCCTTCAATATATATCATGTAAAGAAAAGAAAAAAAGGCCCCAATTATAAATTAAATTCTGAGAAATTAAATCTTTTCTTAGTTTTTATCTTAAGATTTTACAAAAATCACAACAATAATGAATAAACCTAACAGTGGACCAGTGTGATCAAGAACATCACCATCTACATTGGCAGTTGATCTACAGACTGCAACTACCTTAGAGGGGGATTAGTGAGAAGAAAACTAGAGACAGTTATGTCTCAATATTAAGGGGGCAGGGTTACATGAATTGTAGAAGCAATTCTCTGGAGAGAGGAAAGAAAGCTAAACTGCGGGAAAAATATACCCAGTGAACTCGACTAGGAAGTTAACTTTTCAAAATCTGATCTTGAGCAGAGTCAATTACCCTTTCACTGCGCTTACTCTGAAGGCCAAAAAGGTTACTTCATGCTGGTAAAACCATTTTTGTTTAGTGGACTTTGTTAACTTCAAAACTCTGAAGGCTATGACATTTATTTTAGTTGACGATATTGATTCCCTCTTGGTCATGTTGGATTATCTGTGAAAAATTGGCTTCCATAGGTAAAACTTGATATAGACTACTTAATTCAAAAACTTGCACAACAGCTTTAAATTCAACGATTGTTATTCAGAGCCCTTGTCAAAAATTGTGTTAATTCATGTAGAGGATTTCACAAAGTAGATTGGTTGTTTTTATTAAAGGACAAAAGTACTTGGGCCTAGTTGTGTTTATTTACAAAAAATGTTCATCTTATTTCAACACAAAATTTTTACAATTTATCTACCCAAAGTAGTAGTCATGGTCACTTAGATATTGTTGTGACCATGAACTACCTCTAACCATGCCGACAGTCCAATCTGTATTTTACTCTTCTGCTGAAGAACAGGACTGATGTATCCCAAAATCTACATAATTATGTGTCTTGTATTTTAATTGTGAGATTTGAGGGCTACAGTTTACTTGCCTTACAATCCTCCTTTCAATGTTCAATTTTATACAACCTTGCGTATAACCCGAACGGGTAGTAAGACGCGGTGCTAATAATAATGATACAACCGTTTGGCACCATTTTTCCTTTGTTTACACCATTAACAAAGATAGAATAAAAGAAAGTGATGACCTTGAGACGTTATATAATTTATTAGCTTTATAAAATAATAGATAGTTAGAATGAGTTTTAAATGTGAATCAAGGCACATACAATGTCATGTAAGCACCTATTTAACTTCATGTCTAGTGATTGGCTGCTGCTAAAGCATTTTCCATACTACATAATAATAGCATTTAATTTAATAGTAAGTTAAAATAATTATCACAAAGTAGTCTTATAAGTACTATATACAGTAGAAATCTAGGTGAATAAAGGAAAATATTGAGAATAAAACTGTCGTCAAATTTGACTTGGGTATATTTTAAAATTCCTCTCAACTTTGAGGATTTTCTTGACTTTTTCTTGAAACATGAAATTCCCTACTTCCCCATGTTTTACAAGCAAGTGGTAGCCTTAAAACTACATTTCACAAACAACATCCAGATAAATATAGTCTAAACAAGCGGTTATCCATCTTGAAAACATGCAATACAACACACAAATAGACTTATGCAAAAAGCTCAGATAAACCTATCCTAAAAAGCTGTATAGTTCCAACCTAAAATTATATTTAAGGCTTTGGCTTGAAATTCAAACACTTGTAGGGCCCGACTAGTATGGTTAAATGTTTTGTGATTATTTGACATAGGGTTATGCGAATTCCACTTTTTTTTATTTGAATCAAAGGCAGATTGAAAATATTCCATAAGTTAAATCAAAGTGTGAGTATCTTTTTAAATTATTTTATTATGAAAAAATATTATATTGTGAATATTTCTATAACTTTAGACATTAAATATCCTGTAGAAAGTGATTTTTTTTCAAAAATGTGCAACAGGTTTTATAGTAGGTTGATAAATAGCATACCTTGCAGTATAACTCTATAAGGAAAACCTCTTTTCGCTTTATGAGGTAATTGTATTATATTTGGAAGAAGGTACAGGGAAGGTGGATAGAAACATACAAAGGGGGG